>OOFC01017309.1:49196-97512 GCA_900323345.1 Pseudochromis fuscus
GTAGTCTTTGCATTGCTTGAGTTAATTTTAGCTATCTGTGTGTTCCCCTGCCTTTTTATAATCCTCTTCTTAAAGTAAGACAGGACCTAATATCACACCCTGTGGAATTCTGCAGGTAATGTGGCCTGATGATGACGAGTTACCTGTGGGGTGAAACTCAGGGATCTACAATCGAGTAACCATTTCTGTATTCCATCCTTAAAGCCAGTACCACACACAGCCATTTAAACTTGCATGAACTACACTTTCAAACTGAGCACCAAGGTTTAAAGAGTTTGAAAAACATCTGCTGCTAAAAAAAAGTACTTCACTTATTTTGAACAAATATAACCTCTTGACCCAAACATGGTCTGGACGTTCAATAATACAGAGCAGCATGAAGTGCCTATAGCTTGGAACTCAATGTGATGACTCTCCTCACACACTCCTCACACTCTACAGCTTTATAAAACAATGGATAAGTCTGGGCCTAACTGAACTTCACATTTCAGTGAAGTCTCAAACATCACACTCATCCCTCCCCTTCCACAAAACATCCATATTCATCATCTGTTATCCTGTATGCTGGGTCTAATCACCCTCCAACAATCATAAAGACCTTAGCTTGACTAAGAACAACACTGATTCAACCTTGTGATGTAAAAGGAAAAAATAGGATTTGGTCATAAAACTACACTGTCCAAACCTGTTAGACAAAGATGTCCACCAAACAGTATCAGATATTTTCCATCTTATTACCGTACTTGTCGAGCCAGTTTCCAGGAGGTGCTCTAACTCTTCTGTAGTGGCTGTTTTCTTCTGTTTAGAGCCTGGACAGAGCTAGACTGGTGAATCTCAGACCTTTCACTACTCTTCCTCCAAATATAATCCTAATATAATTTTCTATCCTAATACATATTATATTAATAACCCCCTCTTCATTTTAAGGAAACATATTGGACTCAGCTCGGCACACCTAAATATAAGAAGCCGACTTCTAAAATTGGACTTTGTACATGTGTTATTAGCTAAAACTGCAGCATATTTTTTATTCCTCACAGAAACCTGGCTCAGTGCCAGCATTCAAATAAAGACACATCTACTGCGGCATATAACTTGCTTAGATGTGACAGGAAAAGTAAAGGAGGTCTATTGATTTATGTAAAAAAAAAAAAAAGATGTACAATTACTTAACTCTTCTTTAGAAAGATGACTATGTTTCTATGAATGTATATAACAGGTGGAAAAAAGACACTCGCATCAATAGTACAGGTCTTCACAGCTCCTTTTGGGAACATATGGTCACCCCAAAAAAATGTACTTTTGTTAGAGCCCCAAGGGTGAGTATCAACCCAGATTTATTTTACTATCAGGCTCAGAACAAATCATTTATAATAATAAAAAAAAAATTCATGAAATCCCTGTATTTTTTGCATAACTGTGCTCTTTCCGTTTGAAAAAGAAAGGCTACCATCTGCTCCATGAGCTAAAGAAACTGACGGTCTAAATGTTGGAGCAGAAAGCTCCAACTAATAACTGTCAACTCTCATTTTAAAGATGTAATTATAGATTTTTAGGTTTAGTAAAATCTTTAAAAAAATCAGGATTTGATTTTGTATCTCACACTTCTGCAAAACTACCTTTTATTAATTAAATGGTTAAATTTAACATGGTTAAAATGGTTTCTAAAGCTTAATTCTACTATGAGATGTGTTTGGAGGCTTATCTTTACATCAACATCACCATAATAACTGACACAAATGTAGCTGCTTCTTCTCTATCAAGGAAGAAAACTTTTCAGGTCAAGGCTTAATAACTGTGTATTGTTGTATCCATCTGTAACTATAATCCACACGGTAAAAACACAGCATTCTGACAGTTCTTGCTTCCATCACGAGCCCACAGAGAGGATGTCTATGAAATCTAGGACCACATATCAGCGTGTCTGAAATCAAATTTCACACAATCATTCAGTGTATAAGTTGATTCTTTTGTGTTCAACCCAGTAACGCAAGCATAGCACACAATCGCCTGGGGGTGAAGTTCTGTCTGGGTCGGTACAGTAGCTGCAGCAGCACATAAAGCAGCAACAATGGCATGAATGACAGCGGCGGTGACAACTTGAATCACAGCAGCCAGGGACAAGAAATGACTTGTCATTTTCAGTAAAGGAGTCCCAGACAGTGACTACTTAGGTCCCATAATCGCCTCTCGTTTCTATCTTTGACAAAAAATGAATTGGGTCCCTTTTGTTTGAAGTTGTTTTTCCTACAATTTCTCCAAAACTATATATGTTTGAAATATTTTTTTTTCTCTTCATTGGTAAGCATCTTCATCATATACTGTTGGTGGTGCTGTTGTCATACAGTTTTGTAAATGCCACAGCTGATTCTAACAACATTACTTCAGGGTTTGATGAAGACAAATGTAAATCCTGTCCTGTCCCTCTTGAAACCTGTACCTATTGTGGGATCTAAGAGAGCGCGTTTTAATTGGTGACCACACAATGGCCTCAAAAGGAACGACAGGCTGAAAATCCCTGTGGTAATACTGCTATTCATTGTGTGCTGCTTGAAGTACATTAATGGAAAACTGGATGTACAGAGATGGTAACGGGCCTATAACTCACGGATTTGTAATGATTGTATTCATTGGAGATCCTACAAAGGACCCAGCAGAGCCAGGCAGGGTAGAGTTCTCTCCTCATGAGTGCAATGTGCCTGTGCTAATGGACTACAGAGCTAAATGACCTTCAATAGCCAAGAGCAAACTACACCATCTCTGAATTCTAAAAAGACGTCTGGGGGTAATTTCAAATGACCTAAATAATTTTTAGTCACTGGGGGAACAGTGGATATTATGCCAGTGTGCTTTTAAAAACTGGAAGAGGCCAATTAATGTGTTTCTACCTCCACAACCTTTTGTAATGCAGACAACACACCGGAGAAAGAGGTGCATTAGCACTTCATGGTGGCGTAAGTCAGGGCTTGAAATGGAAATTTGCAAGTGAGGATCAACCAGGGTCAAAAAAGAGGAGACAGAAAGACAAACAATCTACTAATGATTGTAAGTGACAGACAAGCTGCACATGGGCTGTTAGTTGGTAAAGAGGTAATCATAAAAGCATCAAGCGTAGCAGAGTGTGATGGTACAGACCATGGAGATGTGGGTCCAGGTAGAGGTGTCATCACTGCTCATGCTGATGCTGACGTTACACTGGTGGATCTGAGAGTTACTGAGGCCCGGGGCTCTACATTCATCTTCCTCCTGCTGTCTTCTCAGGCTTGCCAGCATTCGAAGCTCCTCGTCATCATCCCCGTGCATCCTCAGACTGTCAAGCAGGTGTAAGTCATAATGACTGGAATCAACAGGTTTCGGCATCTCGGCTTCTTCTTCCTTCAAATTTATCACCCATGAAACAGAGATAACTTATTTGGAAGCAATCCAAAATAAAAAAAAAATACTTTGCACTTAGTCACAGTGAGATATACACACTAAATCTACAAAGTTGGCATAATGTTTTGCGGCGCCAACAAAGTAGTGAAAATCTTAACAACAGGCCACATTCCCAGACGGTGCTCAGTGCAGTGCTGGACATATGCCATTGTTTTGACCCTCCGAGGAAATGTTTTTAGCAGTGACTCTATTGATTTAGGAGACTACTATGGTAACTTGATTTGTCTGACAAAGTGCAAGGAAGCCTGGTGTTGCCCTGGTGGTAAATCAATGGCAGTCAATAAACTGGGGCTGCAGGGAGGGAAACAAACTCGATGTCATATTTCTCTGACAAGCTTTCAGTCAAAGCCTTCACTGCATGCTGCCTGCTGGAGTTGGCACGAATCAGCAGTCAGGAGCTGCGCTGATGAAGGATGCTGGGATATCACTCTGCAGCAAGTTGTGTAAATGCAGAAAGCAACAGCCAACTGACAGATCTTCCCTTCAGGCCTTGTGATCGCTTCAGTTGACTATCCTCTGATCCCGGATCTTTTCAACAGGAGTAAGGGCCTACCTCAATTTGTAACAGACCATAGTCTAATCCTGCAAAACCTTTTCACCAGCCCTCTTGAGCTGTTCAAATCAGCAGTGATCACACAACTCTACAGGCAGAGAGAGACAGCTAGACACAACACTATCAGAGTTTTTAATAAGCTGCACATGGGCCACAAACCCATTCTACGTATCCCAGCTAAAAAATAATCTGATTTTAACTGTAATTTTAAAGAATTGTGTCAAGACTATCTACTAGCCCAAGAATAGACTCAAACAGAATTTAATCAAAGGAGTGTTCATTAAACAACAATTCATTCATTCATTCATCTTCTACACCCGCTTATCCAAATGGGTCAGGGGATTAAACAACAAAGCATTAATCAATTTTTAAGAACATATAAACATTCACTCTCTTCATTATTCTGCTGTGCTCTTCACTAACTCTTGACAAACATATCTGGATATTTGATCGAGCCTGCTTTGTTCGCAACTATGTTTTTTTCATGCCAATTGATAACTTTGTCTGTCTGATGTTTGGTGCTGGACAAATAGTGCACAGTGGATTCATCAAAGCTTTTTTTTTTTTAGTGGAAAGAGTTTGTTGAGGATGGCTCAGACTATAAAGGAAACTCACAGGGCATGAAACCAAAACAATGTCCTTAAAGAAGTTCAAAAGCTCTGCAGATCTGACAAGTTAATTCTCCTTGATCTCAGGACGATTAGTACCCACTTTGATTTTAGACAAGCATTTGTAAATAGACTCAAATTTAGTTTTTTAAGTCGCTTGCAGCAATACAATGTTGCATCAAGCATGTGCATCTCACAGTGGAGGGTTGGGGGCAGTGGCCAATTATTCAGGTAATTGTTAAAAGGATCATTTTATATACATTTTATTAATCACAGCAAACTGTGGCAAAAAAAACAGTTGAAATTGTAAGTGCTACCTTGTGCTGTTTTGAGTCACCCAATTTGACCTCTTGTAGGAGTCTGCTGCAAAGTGATACACAGCTGTTTGGAACCCAGCTCACTTCCTGTCTGTTAGGTGAGAGGCAGCGTGTGGGGACCATCCCAGCTGCTTCACTTCTCCCACTGCATGGAAAATTCATACTGATGGCAGGAGGACTACACTGTTTTGGAGATGGTTGGTCCATGTCAGGAGATTCAGGATGGCCTTCAGGTTGCACAGCCAGAGCTGGATCAGGAGTTCTGGGAGTAGCAGGGTTGGAGACACTAGCTTTTGGATGGTGGAGCGTAACGTATCTTGTATCCTTAGAGAAACAGAAGAACAACATGAGCAAGATTTTTAAATTAAATCACACTAAACACCATTTTTTCCAATGATCACTCATGATCTGTGGGTACATGACAGTCTGTTTCTAATGTTTCAGATGCTAGTTGAATAAGTTTAATGCTGTGTTTTTCCCTTTAGACTGATAGGTGCACAATGGCACATGATAATGAAATGACAAACGGTCGCAGGAAATGATCAGGTGTTGGTGGCTTAGCTTTAAATTAACCTCACATTTCAAAAGGCTAATGGCAGTCTCTTTAAATCTGCTAATCTGTCCCACCTTCAGATTCAGAGTTAACTTTCAGTATTGTAGTTTAAAATGTATTGCCTACCGACGAGGCTATATAAGGCACTGCATATACACAGCAGTACATGGTTCTTCTCAACATTAAAGGAGCACTCTGCTGAAAGCCTCGGTTTTGAATATCAAGCAGTTACCCCTGTAAGCTTGAAAGATCTGTGATTCTGAAAAGTTTGTAACTTGCTCCTTTACTGAGGATGGCACCTGGATTTACAACCAGAGAAATGGATTGCAATTGTGACCCAGTTTCGCTGCAAAGGAAATAAGTATGACAACACCCATGTAGGGCTCTAAAAAAACTCCCACAGAAAGAGCCATTCTCGTCACCTTGTCATTAGCCTGCTGACAGTCCTGCAAACCCAACATTTGTCATGATGTGTATTACTAGTTAGTCTGTTCCTGGGTTCTTGTGTTTAGTTTTGTGATTTTTTTGTGATTTCATGTCCTTTTTAGTTTGGTGTTTCATGTTCTGCGTGTTTTCAGTCCTTTTTGTTATGTCGCTTCCTGTTTTATTTTGAGTCTTGTCCGTTGTGTCCTAGTTGTTTCCTGTTGGTGTCGTCACACTTGTGTTGATTGTCTTGTCTGCCACAGCCTTCCCTGATTGTCCTCTCCACCTGTGTTGAATCAACCCCTCGTTACCCCAGTGTATTTAACCTCCTGTGTCTCTTTGTCTTATTGCCAGTTCGTTGTCATTCTTCTAGTGTCTTTCGTCGTGCTTCTTATTACTAGTGTCTTGTGATCCCAGCTCTTTGTCCTGCTCCTGGGTTTGGTTTTCTTTCTAGGGTTTTTTAAGTTTTGGTTCTTCTAGTTTTCTAGTGTTTAGGACTCATAGTTTGGTTTTGTAATTTCTCCTGCCTTTTTTTTTTTTTTGTGCAGTGCTTTGAGTTAGTTTCTTTTATTAAAGACCCTTTTGTTTTACTTAAGATCTGCATTTTGGGTCCTGCTTTCTCCTACCTTCCTGACAACATTAAGGTAAGCAGGTATAGTCAGTAGCTGAACCAGCAGTGACACTGGTGCTATGCATTTAGCCACTGCAACAAACCATGAATACTCTGTGTGTGGACAGAGCATATGGAGAGTGAAGCTGAAGAGGTGATGGAATCTTCCTCTGGACATATTGACACTTTCTTTTTTTTTTTTTTTTTTCCCACTGTGAAATTGGGTCGCAGTCAGAAACCATTGAAACTGTGGTGAACCAAGGTGACAACAGCTGCTGTCGCCCACGACGGAGAAAGCTACAAACTTCAGAGCCAAATCTGAAGTGGGTGAACATTTCATATCTAAAACATGTCTTTTCAGTGGAGCATGTGTTTAACAGTACTGACACTGTCAAGACCAATTAATGATCACTAGATTCAACATACTGACTTGACACCTGTAATAAATGTATTTTCTATTTTTATAAACCCTGTCATCAACGGAACCAAGAAATTCAAATTAGAAACTCAAGATACTGTCTTACTGTATCCTCCCACTTTTACCAGCCTTTGTCACTTCCCCTCGACATGCAGAGCCTCTCAGTTGTAGGATACTTACAGCTCGTTAACCAGCACAAATACACTTCTTAGTTCGTGATACAAACATTGTTTCTCAAGAATTAAACTACCTTTCCTTGGAACTTCAAGACTCTATCTCACTATTTTTCTTTGTTTCATCCCTGAGCTTTGTTTTGAGGTGAAAGGTTATCATAAGCCCCTTGAGGTTTTAGCTCACCAACTCTGTTATTTGTTTTCTCTTCTCTTTCTGTGCTTTATCATTTTCATAAGTGCTGGTGAATAAACAATGAACTACATGTATTATTGAAACCCCTGATACGGGTGTGGCTGTGAGCACGAAAGCAGTTTATTGAATGCTGCACACTCTGTTGTTTTAATTATCCTTACATACAACTATAAAATTAAATTAAAAATCGAACTATATAAATAATAAAATGTGAAGTAAACTTTGCCCCATTGTTTCTCATGCATTTCAAAATAGATCATACCCTGAAGTTCATTGCTTTGTTTGGCTTTTAATACTTCTCTATGTTTAAGAACAAATGCACGCTCAAAAGAATTGCACAAATCTGATGCAACACCTTGAAAGATGATGTTGCTCCAAGTTGAGAAATAAGCAACTGGCCATAAAAGGATCAAAATCAACCACAATCTGGTTTATCACCATTTCTGAGGTGGAAATACATAGTAGGTCAGCAAGCTAAAGCGTATAGTACTACAAGACATCCGTCAAAGGTTACAAAAAGAACAACCTGTATTTTATGTGATGTACTTTTTACTATACACCTACGAATGTAAACTTGCATCCACCGCTTCAGATATACAGCACTGTTAGTTGGTGTGTTTATATCTTTGTTCCAGTAAAGTTAAAGGATATAAGTCTATTTTTGGAAGCTTTTCAGAACCAGCAGACTTAATGCCAAAACATTTAATTTCTGTATTTTCATATATGCTACATGGAGCCGTGCCACTTTGCCTTTCATTTGTTTTTGATCCTTAATGATGGTGCTTTCCTAAACCCATAAATGAGAATTTGTCTGTAATGTACAACTTGGCCAACACTGGCTATTTTCATTAAATTTGCAACATACAAGAAATGACTTGCAATATGAGATCATCTTCTCACATGTTAATCTTGGCACTTTTAACTCACCAAAAGTGCCATCATACAATTTGCATATTTACAGACTGTGACATTGAAGCAGGAGTCATCAACACATGTGCTGCAAAAGGCCAAATCTCTCTATGAAAAACTTACAAAAACAGAATGCACTTTTCTTCTTCATATCATTCTTCAAGTAATAAGAAAACACAGTATTCTACTAAGTCTTAAAATGGTTTTACAGCAGGTTTCCTAATCAGTGGGATATCAAAACAGAGTGGCTGCAGAAAAACAAAATAGCAGGTGTCATCAGCCAGTCATCTCAGCTTGTCGATGTTTAGTCATAGACCGTATCTAAAAGAGTCTGTTTAATCAAATGGGTTTCTTGACAAATGGGTAACTTGTTAATATCCTGAATATATGAATCTTTGTCAATATCACAACCCTAACCCTAATAAATAACACACAGTTCATTTCCAAAATGTGTTTATTTTTACTGTTTAATATCACCAGAAATCAAACATTTACATCTACACTTCCTTATTGCGGAAACAAGCCCTTTAAGAATTGTATATTAACAATTAGTTATAATGCCAACCAGTGTCCTGTATATCCCTTTATCAAAGCCCTCCTGTGCCTCATTCACAGCTGGTTATCTAACCAACAGTGCTGCTCAGTGAGTCCCATGTGCACTGCAATCGAGGCAGGACCAGGTGGTCCTTAGTCCAAAGTACTGCTGATGGTATTAAAAAAAACATCATTTACCAAAGGTCAGGAAAACAGTGACAGTTATATTGGTGCTAATCATAACCTATTGTTTTAAATAGGTATGTGTTTTGTCTTGTTGGTAGCAGAGGGGTTGTTGTTAAACTATGGCCAGTGAGACTTGGTTAGCAGGCTGTTTTAGTAAAGTTGCAGCTGAATAATTAGAAAAATTCATTGCTTTGGTCACAATAACTCAGGATATCCTTTAATCAGGTATGGTTTAACTGTACCTGTGGCAGCTTTGTGTTCGACACCACACAGCCTTCCTCCATCCGCTGTCATAAAAATGCAGCATGGAAGAACATTTCACCATTGTCCAGCCAGCTGCAGTGTACTTCCAAAATACAATATTTTCTGATACCCGAGGGAATGGCCATTGTGTCCTTTAAGAAAAACTATGTTTTCGTTGGCTATAATAAAGTGTAGCTCTCTCGTTTTTCTCTCTAAAGAATAATATCCACTTTCAAAATGACCAAAAAAAAAAACTTAAAAAACCCCCCAAAAAAACAGGAAAGATGTAGGTGGAACGCTCGGAAAAAAATGGAAAATGTCTTTTTTTCTGCTGCTAGTTTCAAAATACAATGAAATGTACTAGATCAACTGTTTATTCTCCTTCCACAGAATGAAATTACATGTTTCTCTCTTCATCCTCTAACCCTAGTTTACACAACGTGAAAGCTACTGATTTAAATGCATTCACTGAAGAAGAGTTTCTTTCAAAATCCCCCCAGAAAGTTTGATTCATTATGGTTAGGATTTTTTTTTCATATGCTTTTCTAATTATTTCCAGGTGTTTAATAAAGTCACTATCAGTTAATTTTCCTGAACTCAAATGGGCAACTCCAACAAAGTGTGGTGGTTTTTACATTGTAAATTGTATCTATCTATAACAGAGAGTCTAAGTTTAATAACGAGTAAGAAAAATGACGCAGGATAAAAGACACTTGACCTTACTACTCGTTTTGTAATGAAAAAGTTGAGTGCTAAGAAATGCTGTTCTGGTTTAGACAGCAGGGTGTAGCAGGTCTTTTGAAAAAAATAGACTGAAGTGACAAGAAACAATAATCAAGACAAAAGTATGTTGCACGTAACATTGCACTCAAAGCTCAGGCAATACATTCCCAATGAGGCGGCTGTTTCTTTTGAAGTGTTCTGCTAAGCTCTTTATTCGGCCAGTGTTTGAAATCAACGGAGAGGCGATGTGATCATTTGATCATATAGAGAGAAAGATGCTTGCCTCTAACAATCTACGTGTGTGTGTGTGTGTGTGTGTGTGTGTAACAAATTATACTGGTTTCTGTCTCTTCTTTTTTCGTTGTTTGTGTTTTGGGAAGTTGTACCATGGAGCATTGCTAATAGGAAACTATAATAATAGTAAAACACTATTTGACTAGGCAAAGTAAAGTGGCAAGCATGAAAATTAAAAAGTCTGTCTACTTTCAACAGAGGTGAATGTGGATATAAAACCATTCTCCAAACCAAGAATTATTGTAAAAACTAAAGAAGGAAAGTCAACTCTAAGAGCACTGTAGAAGATGCTACACCTGCAGCACACTTAATACTAAATCCTGAAATCCTGTGTTTTATGTATTTTACTTTTTTTTTTCTCTAACATTGCAGACAGAGTGCATTATATACCAAAAGAGAAAAACTATATAAAGGCAAACTAATCAGGCTCAACAAAATGAGATTCTTAACTCTGAATTATCAGGCTTATTATAAAGTTTTGAATAAGTAAAAGCAATTAGCATTTCTTTGAAGATAGTTCTTTATAATCCTAGTTTAACTTCACAGCTCAGCATAAAGAAAACTACTGTTCTTTATTACAAGTCTCAGAGCCATTAATAAATGATTTGATAATAAATAACTCCACTGACCTTTGAAGTAAATGTATACTGTACTGTATACTGTATACTATCAAATGTGCAACATAGAATACTGCAATCTGAAACACAAGCTACACTGCACACATTGACTCAAACATAAAAAAATTTAAATTTTAAATTTATTCAAATGAAACTATGTTGTGAGATTTTTACTAACACTTTACTATTGAATTTGGCCAGTCTTTGTTAGAGCTAACAGTGTATGTGGTTTAAGCAGCTATTTACTTTATTCAAGACAGATGGTCATTAGTATCATAGCAACATAAGAGGAGTTCAAGTGTGTATTCACAGTGTGCTTGTGTCTCTCCCCTGGAGCAAACATACCTCATCACTTTCACTGCCAAGGAAGTCATCTTCAGGCTGGGCATCATACCGCCTCCCACTTCTGCTCTGAACCTGATCATCTCCCATCTCCATCTTCTCCTGGTCACCCTGGCCTTGCCCTCGTTTGGGTGAGTGAGGCTGGGATGAGAAAGTGAACACCTCCTCCTGCAGAGTGAGCTGGGGCTCAGACCCCTCATTACTCTCCCAGCTGCTCCAGACCTGCAGGTCAGAAGACAAATCTGGACGGATTGAGCCGAGTCGAGACTCTGCTGGTGTGGGAGTGACTCCTGAACTTTCCTTGGCAGGAATGCAGTTACTCTCATCTAAAATAAAAGATTAAAATACAAGATGAAAGTAATATATAGCTGTGAACCTAAGGAGAAGGAAATTCTCTCTTTGAAACCTCTCCCTTTACATATCAAGTGTAGAAATTTCAAAGTCTTTGATAATACACATGGAAGAAGACATATGAAGACAACTACACAGAATAAATTACTTTGAATTAAAAATTCATAATTATACTATGCATGTTTGTAATTAATTTGATTGCTTGCCAAAGATGGGAAATATTTCATCCTGCACTGGCATGTTTGTAAGTTTCATTAAAAGCCCTGTACCTTAATGAGGATAAAATAACATAAACATAAAAACACTCACTAGCAGGAAAACCACTTCACTGCTTAATCAGAAAATAATCCTGAGTGCCATCCTGCATTAGTCTTTTTTTTTGTTTACTTTTGTAAGAATAAAAAGAAAATCCTACAGCACTGTTTCAACATTGACCATGATGGTCCTTAATATACAGCCAACAGGGTAAAAGCTTAAAGAAAGGCTGCATCCATGCATGTGTGGATGTGTGCATGCGAGAATCACTGAATCCTTACTCCAACATTAGCCAGAGATCAAAGACAGAGGCACCTAAATCTGAATGAGCAGGCACATTTGAACCTCTCGACAGTATAATCACTTTCTCTAATTGCTCACTGTGTGGCAAACCCAGGGCCCAGGAGATGTCCCTCTGACTTTTATTTAATGTGCCACATTACCATTAATGAACTAACTACTTTCCGTCTGTGGGCAGGGCTGCAGCAAAGGAGCTTATTGCTGTGGAGAAGCATCCATAATTGAGCTTTCAGAATAGATGCACTGATTTTGTGAGGACAATGTGAGTGTAGGGCTGTGTGCATGTGTGTGCAGGGGACAGCTTCTGGGTTGGATTGGTGGAAGGGGTGGGATGGGGCAGGGGAGGGTAGGTTCTGCAAGTGGCCTTCACATAAAGGAACAAAAGCAAGTACACAGCATAGAATGAGGCTCATTGAAATTTATGCAACATTTTGAGGTGATCAAATTCATAAATTTGGACTCAAGCATAAAGGATCTGCTAATTAAAATCAGAACATGCACAGTAGATTTCAATACCCCTAAACATGCATATTATTCTCTTTTGCTTCATGTTCCCATGTCTTGCTGTCTTGTTACACTTTTCCAACCATCAAGTCTTTCTGTCTGAAAATGATGTGTGGGTCTGACCGACTGTTAGATGCTCTGACTTTTCCGTGAGGGTCAGAGGCTTCTCCATGTGCTCTTGTCCACTGGATGGAGGGGTGCACTTCTCCCTGCTTCTACTCCTCTTTGTGTGACCTCCAGGTACAGCATCTGGATGGACTGTTAACCAGCATTTAACACGTTACCATAGTAACACACACACACAGAAAATACACAGCTTACCTGATGACAATGCTAGCTTCTCTTTTCCAGCGCTGAGGACTCGTAGGTTCTTGGACCCCTGCTTGTTAAAGCCTCTTTTTTGGGGAGGACGTGGTTGTAAACTGCCAGGCGCTCCTACACACAGCACTTTCAACATTAGAAAAGCTTTATAACGCAAAACAGTCAAAGAACAATGTTATTAAAGCTTGCCAGAAGCATATCTGTAAACTGATTATGTAGCGTGAAAATCCCTATTAATGAAGGCATTTCAGTAACTGAGCTTCTTACATTTATTCAGTGCAGAGAGAATACATTCAGCTATATTATGTTCAGCTGAATTAAGGAATTTTAATCATCGCGTTCCTGCATTCAGTCATGCTCAAAGGATAGTGTATTACCAACCATGAAAGCTGTTATTAGGTGCTTGAGAGAACATGGTCTGTAGGAACAGGGCTCTCGTTTTGTTGGTTTGTTCATTCACATGTAATGCTTTTATTGATGCACTGCGCTCGGAAGAAAGCAACAGACAAAATATGTCACGGTTTTTGTTTTTTGTCGTTGGTTTACTCAGTCATTCTTCAGTCTGCTTGTGGTCCACTTTCTTGCCTTTTTTTTAAAAAAAACTGCCACTCCCACCTGCCCTGCTTTACTGCCTGCAGTTTCACCTGTTCTTCCCCGCCCGTCTGCTCACCTGTTTCCAGTCTGCGGATCAGCCTCTCATTATGTACTCCCAGCCTCCCACCCCTCAGTTGCTGTTGACTCTTTGCCTCACGTCGTTTCTCTCCAGCATTCTGTTCCTCAGCTCATGATTTGCCTATTTTTGGGGAGGTTTTGTCTGTACCTTCGATTCTGCCTCAGCCTGCTCCCTGTGGTTTGCTTGCCTGTCTATTCTTTTTGTTTTTGCCATCATGAATCTGTAAGTGAAGCTTGATTTTTGCTATTACAACCTGCCTTGTGTGTTTGGGTCGTTCTGAACAGAAATCTAACAGAATAATCATCTGCACTCCGAGATGAACTGGAGAATAAGTAAGCATGCATTTGCACAATCTCTATTCAGCTTCTGGAAAATAAGCTAAATTTTTGTCATCTATGAATATTCTGAGTCAATGGATATTTGCAAGCATTGAGACAAAGCCAACTAGGCTTGTTAGTAAGGTGTAAGTATTCTAGTTCTTCAATCTCAGTGTCAGTACATTTTTCTTTACATTTATGTTCTTCCTGTAAATCAAATTTATTCATTGTATAATTAATTGTATTTTAAGTAGTTGTTTCGTCAGTGTTCAAGGTGGCTTCATCACTTGTCATTAGATCAGTTCAGAAAAGTTTTACTGCTTCTCAAAAAGAACAAGGTGGAAAAACTTTCACCCAGCTCTAACATGCTCTTGATTCGCTTTGTCGGCAAATGAGAACATGTGGTATTCATGCTCTGAAAGAAAAGCACAATATGGGAGAGCCTCAGTAGCTTAACGGTTCCAACACGCACCATATAACTGCCGCGCCGCTCGTTTGATTACAGCCAGAGGGTGTTCAGCAGGTCATAACCTCTTCTCTTAACCAGTGTTTCCTGTCTTTTTCCTCACTGTTAGCTGTCCAATCATGGATTTTTTTGAAAAAAGAAAAAAAATAATCATGTTTTGAGGACCAAGTGCATTATGGAGTATTGAAAGTGTAGGCAGTGGTTGCAATTATTACTTATTGGATCTCCTTAATAAGAAATTACGATTGCAGAAAAGGGAAAATAATGTTCTTGGCTGTCATAACATTAATCTTTTTTCTTTTATCAAATTACTACAATCATGCTGAAACCACTTAGAAATGTCTCCCATCTTGTCACTGTCCAGTCCATTTACAGTGATGTAAATGGACTGTTTCATGGAGGGTAATGAGCATTTCCTGCATTCCTTCATATTTTCTTTACCTTACGGTTTTCTAATGTGACACTGTTTCCTAACAGACACATAATCCCAGTTGGTACAAATACACAATTTCAGTTGAACCTAGTATACAAATCTTCAAATGAATGAAGAATGAAAAGCACAGCACGAAGTGTTTGTGTGGTAAAATAGCAGGACAAATAGGACACGATAAGGTGTAGAAAACATTCATACTAGATAAAATTACAGTATCTACTCTGTCAAATTTACCCTCATGAAGAATGCAGGAAGGTTCTCCATGTGATAAATTTTCACTCTGGCTTTCTGTAGTAACCTTTTTCTTCATTGTACTGGATGGGAATCCCTGTGGGACACAACCAAAGGAAAAATTCTAGTTCAGAGACAACATATTCTTTTTTGTACTCACTGTAATGGTACAAATCCTTCTGTGGGATGTATGTTCTTATGGGATTCATTAGAATACCGTATTGTGAATAAAGAGTACACTTCTCTTCATTCCGTCTGAGGTTGCGTTGCTTTTTCTTGCAGTTTGAGGAGGTGGTCCTGAAGCTCTGGATCCTGAGGCTGTGTGTAAAACACCCTGGGGCCTGGTTCTCCGATAATTGGTTGATCTGGCAGTCGCAGACTGAGCAGAAACTGCAGAAAGCAGGAAATACCCATTATTCAGTGATTGTTATTAATTTGTTGCTTTAAGAATATTCTCAAATCGTATGCTGTGGCACAGAGGAGAATTCTTAAGGTCAGCAAAAAGCTGCCTTCTTTTCTTTCTGCTCTTTTAAGTTGCTTTTTACTGTGAATCAAAAACATGCTTTTTTTAAATAAAAAAAATTATGTACTGTAGTATGTTTTTGAGAAACTATGAATTTGAACCTAATGGTCACAATATACACACAAACAAAATTAATGATTATTGGATATAAATTAGATCCTACTGCTCAGCTGATATAATTAATGCTTTTTTCCCTTAATCTAGCAATCTGCTCCATTTCATTATATAAAAATCCTAGGACCTGCTAGGAAAAATGCTGAACTGACCCTGCTGTGTCTGTGCCAAGGCCAATCAGGACCACCTCTGCTAACAGCAAAACACACTTTCTGTCTGATGTGTTTTTAAAGCGGAGCGCAAACACTACCACTCCCAAAAACACACATGATCAACAAAATGATACAGCCGGCGCTTAGATGGAGTACCGAGAGAAAAAGAGGTCACACTTCAGTGATACAACAGATTGAGTGATAGAGTGTGCTGCTTCAAATCTGTGGAGGCCCACAAAAAATGGGGTGCCACTAAGGAATAAAATTAGGCATACTAAATATACTATGTAATTGCTGATAAACTAAAAATATTTAAGCAGGGATTTTGAACTGTGAAATTTCATTGACCTTGAGAACAACAGAATGTCTTTGGCGTGCGACTGAAATAATCAGGGCTTGTTTGTTGCTGCACGATAAAAACTGCTGTAGCAGTTTCTGACAGATTGGGTACGGAAGCAACAACATTCACCAGGCAACTTTGTCACAGTTAAACTGGATGCCGGCTTTAATAGCAATCGCTTTAATTATGATTAGGAATGTTATGCTAATAATGCAGATGCTAATTATGAAAAGATATTTCTCGTGCGTGGTTACTGCTCTCCTCTATGGGCATGGCTGGTTGAGTCAACATGACTTAGACAGCTGTCAGAACAAATAAATAAGCGCTGATAAAAAAGGCCACAAAGGCGGCGGAGCTGGATTACTGGTGCATGTCTTTTTATATGAGGAGATAATTGCAGCTTCTTGAGTACAGGTGAGGCACAAATGAACACAGAAATGAAGACCACAGGAATTTCACACTAGGAAAACAAAGTGATTATCATCACAGTGTCTTCATAAAAAAACTGTTTCATGCAACCGCATGCAACCACTTCTGCTCCATTTTCTATCTTTCTGTGTAAATAAGTTGTTTCATGAGTGGATTGGGGCTGAACTTAGATTTTCAGTGTACCACTCATAAGGATATTTGCAGATTCTTTGAACCAGCTACATTGTATTAAACAGGACATACACTAACTGGATAAAAATATCCTAATAAAGTATGTGGACTCTGTGAACATTACATTATTTTGTGAGTGTTTTACATGACACCCTGAGTAGTATGCTACTATCACAGTCCTCCCCTCTTCTGAGGAGGAATTTTCATAGATTTTTAAATATAACTACAGGGATTTTACAATCGTGAGCGTTGCTGAGGTCTGTCATTGATGCTGGTGATAAGGCCTGTCTTTCACTCTACACTCCAGTTCATTCCCAAGTGTATTATGGTTTTGAGATCTGTGCAGGAGAATTAAGTTCCTACACACCAAACCCAGAAAGCCACTTACAAATCCAGCATTGTGCACAGGGACACTGTCATGCAGAAACATAAAAGGTTGACTGTTGCCTCATATCATTTAAGTGGTCTTGTGTAAACCATGATGACAGTCCTATATCAAAAACAGACTAATGTAGGAGGTCAGTGATCCACTCTTGGCCATATAATGTAGTTTTTTAAATGTTGTTAGTCAAATAATGTGATATGTCTTGGTCCTTTAGAAACACTTTTTGTTTTACTATTATATATCAATTCAAAATGATCTTTTTTAAAATCTTACTTACCACAATCGGAGCTTGTCGGAACACCAGTCCTCATATCTGCCTTCCGCAAATTCTCCATGTTCAACACATAAATGACTTGGTTCACATCTGGTGGATACTGGCAACTGCGAGGGATCAAGTCCATGAGACCAGCTCCACTGACAAACATATCTAGATACAAAAAAACTCAACAATCTTAGATAACCCTAGAACAAAAAAAAAAGCATTATCATGACATAACTTCACAACGTAAAAGTGACACTTTGATCAACTGAAAAATACAAATGGATATTTATTTTTTCAGTGGTAGGTGTGCACTGGGAAGCCAGTAATGTGCAGCTGTTATCAGTGCTGAGCCACATCAGCCTTTAACAAAACCTACCACTGAGGTCTCAGCCAGGCATAAGAGAAAACTGCCAACTCTTTGTCTTTCTATTTCATCACATACATAGACACCATTTCACACAAACTCACAAGAATCAAAACAAATCTGCCCAACAGAAATTATTTCAAAAGCAAATACTTAGCTTTGGTATCTCTTAAATCATGACCTCTAGAGCAGACTTAAGGGTGAGCTGATAAAACTCCACCCTTTGCAACCAATAACCAATTCCATTACCGTCATCTGACATTCCCAGAGGCTCTGTTTTCATGGTGAAGATTCTCCGGACTTTACAGGTAGCAAACAAAGTGATACCATCCAGGGTCAGGAATCCCTTGAACAATTCACCGGTCAGTGACACAAGGTCGATGCAGAAAGTAGACCACTGCGATGACAGATAAAGTTTGATTTCAACAAACAGTTTAAACATTTAAAAATTACTAAACATCATGGATGAACTAGACACTTACAACATTTCGTTTCAGTCCTACATAAGGTATCTTTGCATGCAAAAGGGTGGTAGACAACTCTTTATGCACTGTTGATAAGTGAAGTCTTCTTTTGAGGTGCTCTGAGTCGGTTATCCTGTGAACAACAAGCAACACAGTATAACAAAATTATCACCAGCATTAGAAATGTTACTTAAAAGTCCTGACCACAGAAAACCACAAGCTTCAAAGGTCTAAGGTAAGCTCTTGAAATGTGTTTTCACTTTAATCTCGTGCTGTGAAACAAGCTGTCATGACACAGTTTGGTGGCAGAAGAACAGTCAGGGCAACGGCCCTTTCTCAAGTTTTTAAAATAATGTAGTGTGCAAATAAGTAAGTAGAAAAATAACTTGATAGTGAGAAATTATTTGAACTTCCAGCAGTGTGCGTCCCTATTTTAAACACAGAGGGATTAATCATAGACTTGCATAAACCGTGTTTTATGAATTAAAAAAAACATTTGCAAACCGTGGAGTGATATTTTCTTCTTTCAGTGAATAAATGCAGCAGTGTCTTTGTATGCACACTTAACTGGATGATATCATAAAAGTCACAACCTGTAAAATCTGCAAAACAACAACTAGCACTTGATATGTTTTAATCGTGTAGCTTAATCAGGATTTACAGAGGTTGACAGCATACCAGTCTTCTCTGTAGCAAATTGTTTAACTGCCCTAGCTAAAAAGGGCTTTACACAACAGACATTGCTAAATTGTGCTGAAGGTCTTTTTTAATAGATGTACAGACAGTTTATTTTTGATCATTTTTCACTTGAAATTCACTTTTACGCTATAATTTCTGTTTTATGTCGTATATTACTTAAATGTTGATACTTTTATGGTATAACATTGAATAAGTACATTATCAGTCACAAAGTTAAGGTTAAAGGTTTACTGAGCTCTACAACAGTGCACACTCCCAGGATATGTTCACTGAGGCAAGTTATAATTTATAAATTGCATTATAGTATAAAAACCCTGATTGCTGTACTTACACAAGCTCAGTGGAAAAATCATTGGACTGAGGAACATTCATTTGAAGGACCAAATATCTTTGGACAAGCCCAACTGCAGACAAAAGCAAAAAAGGAGTAAATTACTATTAACATGAGGAAATAAGGCAAAGAAAAGTTCTAATGACTTCAGGTAAGTATGACATTGACTTACGGGACATTTTTCCATTCTCTGGCATTTGCATCTTGACAGCTTGGCTGCTTCCCTCCAGACAGTAAACAAATCCTTTGACTTCTTTATTATATTCCTAAGAAAGAAAATAATTCAGATAAGGCCTTGGTAAGTAGAAGTTCTACTTGTTTATTACTGGTATTGTATAGTTGTTTTGTAACTGCTCACAGAGATGCTAAATGTGCACCAGAGATTTTAAGTATAAGGTCAATGTCATGAACAGTTGTATAACATGTATAGTTGGCAACAGTGCTCGCCATCTAGAGTAATAAAGGTAAGGTTCTTTGTTACCTCTCTGTGACAACACTACTAAATTATTTTTACAGGTAAGCCTTCATATTTTTTAGACTGTCATCCAAAACTTACGATGGCAACATCTGATCTTATGTAAGCCTGTGACCAGGATGACAGACATGGGAACTTCTACAAAGCAAAACAATGTCATTATGGTTTTGTGTATTATTTTGCTATCTTAATCTAAAGGGACTTAAGGCCAGTTAAATTGTAACAGCGAGCGGTTAAGTTAACCTAGCTGCTCAGAAAACTCACTTTATGTATGGCTGACGGGCTTCCACTCAGTTTCCATTTTGCTACAGGGTCTTTTCCCTGTCCACTGAAAACCTCAACCACAGCTCCACCCTGCAACAAACAATCCTTAGTGTTAGCCTGTTAATGCTGAATCAGACTAAAGCTCATACAAAAGAAATACTTTGGTCACAATGCGCATGGTTTTAAAATTGTAAATGCGTTGGTTGACAAAAAAAAAACCATACCTGGTAATTATTCTTGAACATTTTACTTAACGTCACGTCAGCGGTGGTAAAATAATAATAATAATAATAATTTGACGTTCACCCAGGGCCAACCTGTAGCTAAACCGTTCTAAAGAATTCACTGAAAACCACCGCCATTATTTCTTTTAAGTTAAATGACTAACTTACGAAAATAAAACTACAGTTGCGGGATAGCAGTTTGGCTAACACAGGACACGTCTCCATGGTTACCAGACTCCACTGCGGCAACCAGCAAAAAGCGTCCGTTAGTTTATTCTAAATCTCGCGAGGGGTGGAGTTTGCTCTGTGTATTCCCGTGCTGCTTCCCCTCCCATTTACCTGAAGGTGAATTTTTAAATCATACGACCTATGTCTTAAACTCAACCTGTTGTCTTCTGGTCCCAACGGAGGCTTATTGGAATCAGGGTGGATTTCAGTACCTGAAGTCTGGCCAAATAATACAACACCTGTATCATAAAGTAAGTGTAGTTTTATTTATATGTATATTTGCACGTAATTTGTTTAATTGTTAACAAAGCAGTTAAAGTACACCTCAGGCTGTATTAATCACCTTACTTTTTATTATTTAAAAGCACTTATTCAACAAGCCCACGCTGTATTTGTGAATAATATATTCTCCTTAAGACTTGCCCATAGCAATCTTATCTTTATGCAACTAAACTTAAGAAATAGCACGTGGTGGAAGTGGACATTTACACATGTAATTGTAGTTAAACACTTATGTTTCCTAAATTAACCAACCTGGAGCTCTGACCTACTGCCTATAGTTGTTAACTATCTCAAACCCAATAATTTCAGTGTGCAGAATACTTTCATTTCAATGTTTTTTTGTTTTTTTTGTTTTGTTTTTTTTATAATCCAGTAAAAAATTCTGTTAAATTGACACCATTCTGAAATTAATTCTGAAATTACATTCATTACAATGATGTGAGGAGTTCTGGCAAGATCAGAGAATTAATATGGAGACCCACAATGTTCATTATAAATCAGTCAGACATTATCAAATTCATCATCATCAAAATTATTGTTGAAAATAAATGATAGCGAAAAAATATTATGAAATATCCCCTGACTGTCTTCTTTTTGCAAACACAGAGTTGTTGTTGCTATGTTATTTTATGCTGTCTTTTGATCATAAAGTCTCTGTCATTCGAGGCAGACAGAGTTATCAGCGGTGAGCAGTACAGAACAAGTAACAGAACAACTAGGCTAGATTCATACTCAGTAACTATAGAGTTGCAGAATGTGGGATGCAATGTTTTAATTATACCATGAAGATACCTAAAGATGTGACAAAACAAAACAGTTAAAAATAGACTTGTATTAAAGTTTTATCCTCTCTTGAAATGCTAAAATCCATTATTGTGTCATTGTCACTTGCTTTGTTTACCCTGGCAGCAGCGCTATTACAAGATCAAAAAGATGTCTTTTAATTAGCTACTGAGGGAGACTACATCCGGAAGTACAACTGTATGTCTTACCGGTTATTAACATTTTTGCATGTATTTGACTTCAAACACAAGGTGGTCTCAGTTATTTATAGATATACAACAAAAGAGACCATAAAAAAAGAAATCTGTCCGCTTACACCTATGACTGCAGTGAGTTTTATTCTTCTTGAACAAACACTGCTATAAAGTTTTCACTGTCATTATTTTCATTGTAATGTATTTCAGTGTTGAGTGTAGTAGTGATGCCAAAATAGTTCTTCTGATGTATAAAAACTAAGCATTTTCTATAAGAGTTCAGAATGATAGTGAGAGCTGATTTACCAGATAGACAGTTAATATTCTGCCAAATCTTCCACAGCCAGATACTGTACTGGGTTTAATTGTAGTGCGAATTTTTTATATTTGTTTTTGTTTGTTTGTTTTTTGGATAGTTTCAGTCAAAAAATAACACTATAGGAAATGCAGAACCCTTTGACTAGATTTTTTTGAAATACTTCTTGACTTAAGAAACTATGCCATATACCCACATGTTGTGACACACCTATTATTTTCACATTTGCAACAGTAATGAATGAACTCATTTTTACCTCACTGTGTAGGCCATCACTACCCAGTTTTAGGAACTTTTTTTCTATTTACAATCACAAAAGGTTTGGAATTGCACTTCATGGCCACTGCACCAAGGCTCATTGTTCCCATGCCTTTCTCACAATTTTCTTCAGTAAGTAAAGTCCTTTACAAATCTTTGATAAACACTAAATTTATTTCCACAAATCCATAGTGCTGATGACTCTCCGTGCGTAGCTCTGGTAACCATGGAGATATGTAGCAATACTTTGCTATTGCTATTCTGTTAAATACATTTCAAGCATGGCCTTGTCATCACTGTAAAGACAGTCCCTTCTATAGAAGTGCTTTATTATGTGTGTAAGACAGAAATAGCATCAACAGAGCATGGCACTTTGAAAGGTTCATAATTGACTTTTTTCTCTGCAGAAATGGCTTGACGCTGATTGGGACAGACAGCATCATTAAAATAAAACCCAGCATGCAGGGAACACTGACGAAGCTGGTATGCAGAAATCGGTTAATAAATCAGCTCTTGTTAGCATACTTAATTATGACTAATTATTCACTCATTATTTTGAAAAGAATCTATTTATTTAATATCAGTCAAAACACATCAATTAGTGTTGATGGTGTTAGTTTTCAAATCCTGTAGAGAGATAGTAACAAGAGATTTTCTATAGTGTAGTTGAAATGGCCACATTTGTGTTGCTAATAGTCTCAAAACACTGTTTTTCTTTGGTAAAACTGTAAATGCACCTAAATGCCCTAGAGTTCAATCACTTCTACCATGACCATTGCATTTACTCAGTATTTGAATGCAGAGAGTGACCCTTACACATGAGCTGCAGGTGACTAAAATGCATCTCAGACTATATACAGCAGCAGACTTCCACCTTAAAGCCCTCTCCACTGATTCAGTCTGGGTTTTTCCTCCAAATGATCATCAACACTGAAGCTTCTTTCAACATTAAAATAGTGCAATGTTATCCAAAAGGTCAAATCTATTTCCAAAAAGTCTCCTACATCTAAAGGTAAAAGCTCCCCTTTGTACATGTGGATTTCCAGTTTCTCTTAATAAAAGCCTAAATGACTATACAGTACATATTACTGCAAATCTTTGTTGTTACCAGGTGCATTTGTAAATGACTTTTCTAACTTCTAACCAAAAAGGAAACATTTTTATTTTATCAATTAAAAGATAGAAAATCCAACTTTCTCCAGTGAAGTTTAAATGAGTGATTATTCATTAAGCTGTTCAAGGTGTTATTTTTTGGGTGACAATCACCATGGTAAATCCAGAAATGGGCTAATCCACCATTAGTGTGAAATCCCTGCTTGTTAGTTTCAACTTGTTACTGTGAGAAGGCAGAATGCTGATTTTTGATACTGCTCTTGTTTTGCAGTTATTGTCTAATGCCTACAAAAGCACCAAGGCAAAGAAACATTTTAATTCTTATTAGCGTCAGTAGTTGCCTGTCTTTCAAAAACCAGCATATCCTAGACTGTCGGAAATTTAATTACACATCATATTTATATTCACCAACCATATACAAACTACCCCTGTAGCAGTGCTTGTAAATGGATTTGATCATTTGGATCCTTTTTCTCTTACATTATTTTGTGTAGCCTGTATGACCGAAGCATTAAAATAAACCTGGGTCACATGGTTCACCTTTACATCAGTGACCCACTTCAGTGGAAACTAAACAAGAACATGAACTGTCGTGGTCACCTTAAAAGTATCTGGACACAGTAAATGTACAGTCTTGAATATGTAACATCTATTTAAAAGTATCTGGACGCAGGAAATGTGCAGCTTTGAATATGCAACATCTCTTACCATGAGACTTATAATTAGTTCAAAAAGACAAACTAAACAAAGTGAGCAGTCAGTAATCAGGGTCATTAACACCCTCCATATCCCCACCTCTTGTTCTCGCAGGTGGCAACTGGGACAAATTCTTGACCACTCTGACCTTTTGTATTGCACAAAGCCAATTATTCTAACCTCAGGTAGAACCTAATTGGGTAATCACAAAGCTTCTCATACATTGTATCTGCTCACATTCCCCCAACAAGTTCTAATGCACTTAGTATTTTAAATGCAGTGTGTCCTACATCTCAGCACATACCCTTGAACCAAGCTATTGTCTTAGATTAATGCTCTGACTTAACCCCTTCCTGTCTGAATGGTGGTTTTTTTTCCTCCTCTGCATTGAATTCAATTAAACTTTGTTTACAAACAGCAGCAGATTTTATGGTTAGTAATTTAACAGCACACTGGGAGCTTGAGCAAAGGGGCTCATAATAAACGGTATCACCTTGAAGGCCAATTCCTCTTTTATAACCGACGACATATTTAGGTCACTCTGTTCTTTGTTTTATTCTTTATAGGATTGTGTTCAGAGAGTCTTGTAGGATTACCAGTAGTTCAAAGCAGTGATGTCCATTACAAAGAAACACTTATTGAATCTTTTGGAAATTTTACAGCTTTGTTTGGGGAATGTCAATGAGACGGTACAATGGAAATAAAGTTAGCCAAGTTTTTTAAAGCTTTAAATAAACCTGCAGTTTTTATTTTTTGCATAAATGTACTAAGAATTTGTGTTGTCAATAAGTAAAGACGGCTCTTTATTTGTTATCACGAGCTGAAAAACAAGTCCCCCAAATATATTGATATATATAAAAAGTCCTATATATCGATAAAGGTGACAGGTAATCTTAATTTTTTTCATTTTTATCAGTAAAAATGTGTTTTAAAGAATTTCATCAAAGATTGGACCATATTAAACGCTCTTTAAATTAGGGATGCAAATTATCGAGTAATTCATTAATCGATAGTCGTTTCATCTTATCGATCGATTATCGATTAATTGATAAGCAGCAATTTTTCGTAGCTTAGCTCACGTAGCTTGCTTCCCACGCGGGTGGTTATTGTTGTTCTTGAGGGAATATCGTACCCTGGTTCAATGTACTTCATTACCTCTCTAAACCCCGGTCCCTCAACGACATTTATTGGCAGCATGTCTGTCGTAACCATGTCACATATCCACTGGGTAACGCCCTCTGCCTTCATGGAGTCACATAGTCTTCGTCCCAATGCTGTGGTGATTGTACACTGAGAAGTACTTGAGGTACTTCCACAGATTGTGCATCTGGCATCTTTGTCGTCAATAACCAACTTAAAGTGGTTCCATACTGAACTCCTCTTCATCCTGCTAGCTTACCGCTTCTCCTTTGTCTTGCTGTTGTCATCAGAGGCCCGTGTTTCTCTTATGTTCTCGTGTTTGAATCAAGGACGTCTGGCGTCAAGCGCGCCCTCATGCGGGCTTGCGGGGAATTACGGGTTCAAAACGCAATTAATTGCAATTAATTTATGTTTATCGAGTAATTTCTTATCGACAATTAATTGATAATCGATTAATTGTTTGCATCCCTACTTTAAATATTTCTGATAATCACACATGGAGATTTTATTGTAGCGTTTATCTAGTTTTTGAGAAAAAAAACTCAACATAGTCTTAAAATATTAACTTTCCCTGGAGAGGTAGATCAGACTGCACTAAAATATTTTTCTTACAGGATTTCCCAGTTGGTGTGATTAAAAAAGCAAATCTTCATATCATGATTTTATGTTATCTTTTGCCATTTTTATGGCCATTTTGGATTAAAATGTATCGTGATCCAATCAAGTATCATCCTAGAAGAAAAAGAAAAAACCCATAAGTGAGCTGGGAACAGAAAATAAGCGGAGGACTGTCATTCAGTAAAATTAGCCTGAGGCATATAAGCCAAAGTCAGTAAAGTCATAAAGCAGAGTGTTGATTAATTTGTCAGAGTGTGCTGTTTCCAAATTGCATTTCACTGCTGCTCTGAAAATGCAGGTCACCTCTATGACAGGTGATAATTCACATGCATGGTTGGAGACAGACAGGCCGCTTTCTGTATTTAAGGATTTAAGGCACTGAATACGGATGATAATCATGGCTGTCATGACAGAGGTGTGTTGGAGCAGGTAAAATAACAATCCCCACATAGTTCCTCTGAAACACTGGCATTCTGTGTGTTATATCATTACACAACCGTCCCCTGAGACAAGGTTTTGGCGCAGCAAAGACTGATGATTGTGTCTGTGTAAATGCAAACACTATGCTGGCGATCTTTGAATTGGCTCGGACCACGAGGCACATGATGAAAACACATTGCCTTTCGATGTTTACGAAGATAACTGGAGAGCTCTGTAGGTTACAGTAGCCATGCTCCTTAAAGGAAATGATGAAAAATGGACTATGCAATATTGAGTTGCCATAGCTCAGCCACCCAACCCCTCGATCTAATATTATTTTCTTCCCGGGAAGATGAAACCATACAGCATAAATCATACGATTACCATGCAGGCACAGGACCTCAATTCTTATGAGGGCCTGGCCTGCAGTCTGTGGCAGTGAGATCTTTTTTCTCTTGAATACATGACCTAATCATCTTCTCCTTCTCAAGGCAAAGCTCCTCATCACACATTAGGGATGAGCAGAGCAGTACGTGTCAGTACTTCTGATTAATTCATCTAATGTTGAAAAGGTGAACAAACTAACTTCTTTAAAAATGCACCATTTATTTGTTGACACTTCAAGTCTTCACATGCTATCTACAATTGCCCTGGTATTACATGGTATATAGTTAGAAAAAACATAATCCTGGTATATGCACTAAGCAGGTGTGGGTGGATGCAGTTTTTGTTTTTAACGGGATAAAAGGCACTGATGATGTGTATTTTTTTGACCTGTGGTTTCCAGCACGTTACAGCAACAAATATGCACATAGTGTGTAGTTCCTGTAAGCACGGCTTCATTTCACACAAACCAATCAATGTGGGGAACACAGAATATGTTACCTTGGACGGAAAATGGTGCATCCTGCTTCGTGCTGTTTAGATTTCAAAAATAAATAAATAGATTTACCTGGAGAATTTTTTATGGCTCAAGCAATTCCTGTAAAAACTCACACTTCATGACAAGAGCTGACAGTAACAAAACTTGAATGTTGGCAGAGGTAATACCTGGCAGCAGGTTCTAATAATGTTTTGGCAAGACTGACAAATGGCAAGCATGAAAAATGGGAGATTTACAGGTTTCATTAATTTCCACTCTGATTTCCACTGCTGGTTGTTTTCACAGGAGTTGTTAAATCTGATCGTGTGAGGGCTCCTCTCTAATATTCAAAATCATTGGAGTTAGTCATAGGTTTAATCAAATATTGCACAGTTTTAATCTATCTGTGATTGATCTTCCTCTGATGATTTGTTTGCTTTTTGTTGTTTACATTTTTGTCAGGTTTGCAGTGATGAACTCCCTACAGTTATAATGAAACATGCTCATTTATTCATGTATGTATTCATTCTTCCTGGTTCAGTAAGCTGTACAAGGGGCAAACAGCACATCCAGCTGCTCAGCGGTCGGTGAATGAAGGCAGGTCTGCAGCAGCTCTCTGATGCAAATGTTCATGAAAGCAACATATAGTGTTGCAGCACGCACTTAATTAATCCGTATTGATTTTACTTTAATGTATCCTTGATAATAATTAAATCAAAAAATAGACAAGCATGCTTACATTAGAATAATCACAAACTGTAATATGTGAGGATACTCTTCAAAGCCAATTAGAATATTAATAGTGAATAATAGACTGCATGCTAGATCTGTTGGTAATTTTTATTACAGTGTAATCCAGTTATTACCATTTTTGCAGTACTTAAAAATCTGAGATTGACTTTACAAGACCATAGAACAATCACAAGAATGCAGCATCATGCACTGTAGCTCTATGTGCACCAGACAGTTTGAAAAAGGACTGTTCGTCTTTCTTCGAGATATTTTATTAATTGTACAATTGAACCATGGGTCTATCTCAAATTGTAATTGTAAAGAGGCTTTGTGCTCATTTAATGAGAAGTATGCTGCTTCTGGGCAGTCAAGACAGGTGAGAAGTGGTGGGGGAACTACCAATTTTTCTAACCAGCTCTGTTCTTTTCATGTTGTTGGATAGCACTGAATAGATTCAAGACTGGTTCGACCGACCCTTCTTTGTAAAAATTACTGTTGTGTAGCTGTGTGTGTGTATTGGGTCTGTGTGTGAGCTGGAGAGAGAAAAAGACAGGGAGAATTGGCTATTTTCTGTGGTAGTTGGCATAGCTTGACTGAGAGCTCAGTGGCGGTTTTGTTTAACCCTGATATGGCTCAGCGGTGCCGACAGATGCACATTACTGGCTACCCAGCACACACCTACACTACCTGCCAGTAAACACTGCTCTGTCATTTTGTAATTTTCAACTGATCACAGTGTTACCTTTGCCCCGTCTTTTTTTTTTTTTCAAGGTCTATAGATAGTTTCAGGTTTCATAAATGTCATATTTATTTAGACATATTTCTCAGTGGAGCTGGTTTTATGTACTTGATCCCTCATAGATGCCTGTGTGTGTGTGTGTGTGTGTGTGTGTGTGTGTGTGTGTGTGTGTGTGTGTGTTTGAGCATCTAGCCCTGGAGGTGAGCTTGGCAGTGTGACAGTGTTGTCACTGTTAGTAGCTTCCTGCAGGTTCAGATAGGTGATATCAACAGAATGAAACATCATCCATTTGCATTACAAGTAATTTAGTCTATGGGCTGCTTTGTTGTTGTTAATAATCCCCATTGTCTATAACCTGGTGCCACATTTAGGGAAAAAAACATGGAATCATATTATAAAGCATCTTCCTCCAACACTGCGCACATGTGACCTTGGAGGTCGGTAATGTTGAATCACTTACTGTGGGAGCACAGGAGTGAATGTGTAGCAGCTACATTACTGGATGTGGCCACGACATTAGTAGAGTCCTTTGTGTGAAATAGAGCTGTTACAGTTAATGACACTAGTTGTGGTTATGGTTCATGGAAATGACTCAATGTGCGTTTCAAGCAAAATTTATGCAAAATGTGCACTTGTGTGAGACGGGGTTGAGCAGTACGGTGGCGGTGGTCACTTTGAATAAAATGCAGGATGTAGAAACTCAGTCAATATTAGATTGGATTATACATATATATATGTGTGTGTGTGTCCTGAGCTGTGATTTATGAATAGTACTTTTATTTTAAGAATATAACCCCTACACCACAGACAATGTCACTCCACTGCAGTTCATTCCAGTTCAGTGTTTTTGTTGTTGTTGTTTTATGGCACTGTATTGGCTAAGAGCCAGTCTACACTTTATCACTCCATACCTGTGAAGGCAAGTACAGAAAATATTACAGGCCATAAAACATATGAACAACTACATAATGACTAATAGCTATGGGAAGGAGAACACAAGTCTTAATATATTTGGAGAAAATGGTTCCTGTGCTTTAGTGTGGATGCTTTTACTTTTTTAAGAAGAACACAACTTTGTGTAATTCTTTCATGGGATCATCACAAATGACAAGTGAATCAAAACATGACACATACTTTATTCTAATTAGTGTTAATAACAAAAAAAAAGTTGAACTCGGCTCACGGTATTCTGTACTCCCTACTGGTCATTTTAATTTAATCTGTTACTGAGTGCGAGGCATTTGCTGAAACAAGCTATATCTTGAACACATGCCTGCACATAATAATGTCCGGTCCACTGGGAGAAATTACTCATCTAATATGCTTGCATTGCCATAAACTAAGATTGCCTAATGTGATACAGTTAATCCTAAGTGGTATAAAGTTATGTAAATTAGGAATGATCCATGATTCATAACATACTGAGGTGTGCAGCCAAGGGTTTAAACACAAGATGTTGACAGTTTAGACTGAGACGTTTTGCATGTTGCCATGGTTGCGTAGTTTGGTCGGTTAGCCACGCTGTTTCCAGCAAATAAATAAGGACAGTAATTAAAGCTGCTTTATACATGTTTTTCCCAACAAAAGGTGAGTCTGAAGCTCTGTTCCTGTCACTGGAAACAGTTCGCAAAAAATCACAAAGTGCACTTTTGGCCATATGTTGAGGGCTTCATTAAGGAAATGGTCTCTGCTAAGTTGTCAGTGTGGTTTAGTTGTTATCATGTGTACAAAGTAATGTCTTTTCAAATTGTCATAAGACCTTCAAGTAATTAAAATTTTGTTTGGAATGGTTATTGGGGATTGTTTGATGTTATTGTGTGGATATCAGTTGTGAACAATGGTTCCTTGCATTGCCTTTGATTAACAGATCATTAATCAGCTTATGGAGAAATGCTGTTTGCAGACCACTGTGTAGTCTTGAGCACTGCAGGAAATACAGGGGAAACCAGCACTCGAAAATGGTTAATAGCTATAACCAACTAATTCCAAGTAAGAAAAATAACGTACATATATAGTGTGCATTGAAGCCAGGTCTCAATATAACACAGACGATTTCGTACAGGGCATTATTGGCAATAAAGAGCATGTTGGCACCACTAAATTAACACTTTTTGCTCAAGTACGCACAATGAAATACATACATTTTTGCTATTCAATGAGTTGCTGCATTGAATTGATTCAGTTCTGTACATTCAGCAGGTCTCATTTCCCAGGTGTATTAATACTGTGCAGCGTTCAGCACACAGAAAGTTCTCATTGTACTACACCTTCGCTCATGTGTTGCTTGATTGCTTTACAGCTTTTTCGGTTTGGGTTAGAGGTCCCTAAAATTATGGATTCCTCTGCTATATTTACTGCAGTATTTACTAGGTTGCCATAGTAACCTGGATATGTTTAGTGTCTGGAGGTCAACTTATTTGTATTACTAATGTGGCCATCATTTTATTTGAAGAACTAGAGGCACATTCCCTATACTCTGAGAGAAATGTATGATTCGCATGAAGACAAAGAAAAACAGAAATTATATTTTTAGTTTTGGGTTGTTTCTCAAAAGGGGCCCATTGATGAACATTTAGCATCTCAGAAGGCTTGACCTGAAATTCGAGATGGATATAAACAGTTTGTAACAAAACAGAAACAAGGCAACAGGATCTCAGGTGAAAATAGGCACCGGGGAAGTATTTCCATCTGCTTCCAAGCTTTGTGTAAAAACTAAACACACTGCAGATGAGTCTATGAGCCAAACACAGAGAGAAGTTTTATATTAGAGGCTTGATACTAAAACTTCCAGAAGTGTTTTCAGCGGGTTGACTAAATAATATTTTCATTAAGTGACAAAAAACAGAACTAATCATCATTGGAGCAGGTACTCCCCGGGGTCTTAAAAAGTCTTAAAATGTTTAAAATCCACCTAAAATCTAATAAAATGTCTTAAATACAATTTTGAAAGGTCATAAAAATACATTAACATTACTTTAATTTAAAACAAATGCATAAACTTCAGTGTCGTTTTTAAATGTTTCGATTTTTGAGAGCGCTTTAACATAACTACCAAACGGGACTAAAGTACTTGTGCAGCCCGGGCAGAATTCATTGAACACAACCAGCTAGTGTGCTGTGCGTGTGCCATGGTGTGTTACAGCTACAGCGTGTAGTTACAACAGAGCATAGCAGCAAGAAAACTTAACCCTTTTACCCCCAACATTTAGCTGGAGACAGAAAGTGACGTGTCAATCAAATTACTTTAATTCCTCGGCCATTTGCGTTAGCGACGTGATTCCAGCTGATTCTGAAAGCCGACAAGCGGAGCTTCCGTAAAATACCGTAATGTCAGTAATACACACAAAACGCTCCACTTGTCGGCTTTCAGATGACTAATAGCTGGGGAAAATGGATGAGGAATTATGGTAAATTGATTCATGCTATTCACCCCGTAGTTCAGGTGATATGCTCAGTTTTAAAGGGTTTAAAGAAAAGCCGAATTACTTGTATAAGATGGGTAAGTGCAAGTTCAATGGTTTGTTGGTCCACAACGAACAATTTAATGCATGGTTGAAGCTGGGGGATGGAAATATGAAGCACACTTCCCCTTCTTCAAGAAAACTTTGAAACTTGGAACACTGGGTGTAGTACATTGCGTGTAATTCTGTACCTCAGATTTTTCGTAATGTCTTTTGTACTTTTCTGGCAGTATGGATGTGAAATGGGTCTTAGATTGTATTCACTGTGGTCTTAAAAAAGTCTTAAAAAGTCTTAAATTTGACTTTTGACCTGCAGAAACCCTGTGGAGCAGATGGGGGAGTCCAGCGATGTTATTATAGAGCATCACGGTCCTTGAATCAGACATTTGTTTCCAGTCCAATAGTCTGTCGGTTTTTTAAAGCATTAATGGAATTGGTTGCTGACCATAATCAAGTGCGTTTGTCTAAACCTGACCAAATCCTTACCATGGCATGTCACATAGTTTTCCCACATTGACTGGTGAACAATAATAATATCATTCTGCAAATAGGGGCATCCAATCAGTAAAGGTTTATCGGTGGTTTTTAATCTGAAGGCTTGTGTTGGATTAAAGTCACAGCTGAAGCAGTTAGAGCAGTAGCCCTTCATAATAAGACATGTTTACAAGTGAAGTGTGGATTAATTGGGTTGTTCTGTAGTAGCCTAACCAAGCTGTGGTTGGTAAATTAAGAGACACGCAAGGTAGACACTAATAAGTAAGAAGTATGCTCTTTTGAAAAACAAACCCAAACACATGTCTATTCGCTAATTCAACCGATGAGTTAACAGCCAGGTGAGGATTTATGTGAGGAATGAGGTTAGTTAGTTACCCCCCAAAACCAATTGGATTGAGCAAATTTATGTAAGCTGAGGATGAATCATCAAAATATATAAATCTTTCACAGGGAGAGAAAACAGAGGTGTTATGAAATACGAACAGGGATCAAACCATTCCCAGGAACACAAAGCTTTCTGTGGTGAGGCTGTAACTCTACCTGATCTACTGCCTGTTAATGAAGGATTTTTCTCTCTGTGCTGTTGTCACCCCCATAAACCAAGATATCACTCGTTTAAATCCGCCATTACACAAACAGATCCAACATAAAGTAGCATAAAACCTCACACAGTATATCTGACTATACACAGGACTGTGTTACCACTGTGGTGCTTTATAGATAACAGAATTTACCACCTAGTTTTATCAAAAAGGGGAAGGAAAAAAAACATAATACATTCGATTAACTAATAATTGAAACAGCTTCGTAAGTGTTGAGTCATTTCTGTAAAATATTCATGAGTAATCCCTTGTCAGGCAGTACGGCACCTTTGGCCACAGACAGCGCTCCTTCTTTCATCATTAACCTTTACCTCACTTTCAAATTACTGTATAATAGAGTAAGGTAATCTTTTGCACTGCTTAGAGGAGACCTTATGCACTGCATTTAGTTCATCGGTTTCCACAGTCTTCTTAAGATAAAAAAGTAATTTCTAATACACACAAAGATAAGACCCTACGGAAACTCTTTCATTTTCGGCTATATGGCATTTTGAACTTAAGACAGAATCTTTACTTTACTATCTGTGAGTCTGGAGACTATTAGAGACTGTTATTCCTCGCATATTGTCAGCGGTCCTGTTCTTTTTGACAAAGAAACATACCTTTGTGTTCGCCATGAAAAGCTGCCGTTTCCCAGCGTCACGTCTCCATCTCCGCGGCCGTTAAAAAGTGTGACTGCGGTAATTCAGTAACTTGTGTCCTGAATAGAGGTGAACTCTAAGTAAAACGACTCATTTGCTGTTGTTTGATATTAGCGAGGAAGTGAGTGGGAGAGTTTATTCCTGCAGCTCTTCAGGTTTAAGACCGCGTGGTTGACAATTCGCCAGCCCCTGCAGCCATAACGGTATTCTCAGATCTGCCTCAAAGTGACTCATCAGCCCGCAGGCCCTCAGACGCTCCTCTTCCCAAAGCAGGTCTGCCTGTGCTAACGTCTCTTCTGGGGTTGGAGATTTCTCCTGAGCCCCAGAGCATCACAGTTATTTTACTTCAAGGATGTTTTCTGTGAGGGAAGGCAAGGTCATTGCTTTGCCTGCTGTAGACACACAATACCCCTTGTGCTCATACACCATTTTAAGTGATCCCATGGGTTGTTTCAGGGTTCACCCAATGCTCAGCAACACAGTGCAGTCAGGTGTTGGCTAAAATATCTGATTTTCTGTCAATATTTTAAGGAAATAAGACCATTCACTGGCAGAGTGGGGGCAGGGATGGTTACTTGTCCCTGGGTTCATTTTGTGTCTATGATAGCGTTGCATTGAACATTCGACCACATTCAGTTACTCCTTTGTTCAACTTCTCTTCAGTTCTTTTAGTGTGGATGCACCCAATGAAAAAAGTTACACAAGAAATGAAATGTGAGCCTTCAGAGTCATATATCAAACCAATGAGGGTAACTGCAAGGATGAAGGAAAGGGATGGATCGATCACCATCAAAGTAAATGGTCACAGGAGTTTAATCACTGACTTGACTTTTTTTTTTTTCTCCAAGGTAGAAAGAAAAATCAAGATCCGAGGCGTCTTTGAGGTTTGGTCTGTCCTCCATAACAATGGCTCTGTAGGCTCACATTTCAGTTGGGAATGACATCATCAAAATTGTCAACATGATGCCATAAAGTACTGTATTTTCCAGACTACTGAGCGCACCTGTCTATAAACCGCACCTGTCTATAAGCTGCTATTGAATTTATTCGAACAGTTTCATGTGGTCCACTCTGAAAGGGTCTGATGTGACGAGGCTAAATGTGTCGACGGCATGCCAACAAGCCAACAAGCTTTGTGCCGCTGATACATGAGCCACACCGGTGTTTAAGCTGCAGGTTTCAAAGCGTCGGAAAAAAGTAGCAGCTTATAGTCCGGGAAATACGGTATTTGCATCTTTGCTCTCTTGAATTTCAATCTGAAATTTGTAATAATGATTAATTATGATGTAATTATGTTTATTAATGCAGTTGATGACAAAAATCTACTTAAAAACCATTTACTGAATTCATGTGAACCTCAACCTCACTGCACTGTGAGACAAATCCTAATACATCCTGATAACAGTGGTAATAATGACTTGTACATTGTTGGTACTATGCATGTTGTTTGGTGGTGCAGGCATGTGTTTTACAGCAGGGCCAAGAAGTTTTTCAAATCAAGCCACTAAATATATCTTTCTTCTATGTGATGCATGAATCTATTTTCTGATCTGAGGAGAATATTGATAAGACAACATTGTATATGATCTTTCACTGCTGTGGTTTAGGTCTGGTCTTGGTTAGAGAAACAGCATTGATTAGCATAAAATTACTACTTCTTTAAAGCCTTCATTGTAGTTGTGAACCAGTTGTCACTTGGTCCACATGACTGCTGGCAGGAAAGTAGACTTCCAGCTTAGTGCCTGATTGACATATATCAGACTAACAATAGGCCACTACACTGCTCTGTCACTTTGATGTAAACAAATATTAAAGAACATTAGCTAAAAAACAATAATGGTCCCATTTTTCTTATCAGTTCCCATCTTTAACAAAGTAGCAGACACTGACAGATGCTGTGCATATGCCACTTCTTTTCATTCACTGCAGTTGACTAGGTCGTGATAAAATCTGCCAAAAAACATTTTAATTTCCACCAAATTTCTCAGCTTCATTGAAAAGTGCGTTTGGAATGAATTTAAATAAGTTTTTGAGACTCACTGCAAACTGACAAACAAACCTGCGACAAACAAAGCTCTTCAGCTGAGATCAGAATAAAGGGTGCACTCATCACTGAAGCATCGAAGTCCCTAAATTGTTTAATTATGACACAGTGGACAGATAAGTGAGGAACAAAAGGAAGAAATAAATAAAAAATCACTGATAGGAATTATGCATAAGCAATCCAGTGTGATGACTTCTACTAATGAAAGATAATAATTAATCACTGAGTGGTTGTTGGCAAAACAGGACACTTCAGCTGCATGCCACAGTGACAGGAATGGGAAAGGGCTTTTTAAAAAGCACCAGTCTTGAACCCATTCTCTGCATAACTGAGACTATTCTCTGCAGCTGTGACACCAACAAATCCAAGAGGCCTTCACAGGACTGTTGGCAGTAATTTACCTGCAGTTGAAAAGTACAGTTAATACACATCGCCTCATTCTCTTCCACTGTCAATGCCATTTGTGTTGGATAGACAGATGAGATGTGACCGAATTGAAAACCACTGAAGGTAACATCCTCCATGTGTTCAACTACATCAGTTCAAGCATTATGCACTGACTTGAGTGACAAAAGATCTCATCAGTGGGAAATGTTGCCAATGGGAAAAAAAGGGTAGTGCTTTGAGTAGAGAGGATACTGTGACAAAGGTATGGACATAATGTGGAAAATAGATTCTTAACACAGTGTATATTTTGTGTTATACTGTATTGTTTGTATCCATCTTATTTATGCATCTGTAGTGTACATCAATATTTCAATGCACTCTATTTTTTCTTAATGCAACTTTCAGGGAGACTATAGAACCTGTAGGAAACTGTGCCAACGTCTGTTTATTTGAATAATGAACATGACCTGATAAGGTTGTAAAAGATGCTATTCTCACTTTAATTTATGAAGTTTCACCCTCAGGGTAGGAGAATGTAATATTTTCTCCCATGAGTTACGGAAAAACACTGTTGTTATATACAAAACAATGAATAACTGTGACATGTACGTGCGGGTATGTTTGGCACAATGCTAAAACAACAGATTTCTGCACGTTGGCAGTGCTGGGGTGCAGTAAAATGTAAACACTGTTTTCTTGGCTGTTAATTGGCCAACTTAAAGCTGTGCAATCCACTCATCTGAGTCACTAATCACTCTCCAGTCACACATGATGTCTTAAACAACACCCTCCTGCCACATAACTCCACTAAACAACGTGCTGGGGAGTCATTCAGCCGGTGACTGACTCTCTGCTCTGCCACGGAGCAGGAAGTAAAGTCTGCCACCACTATGTGCCACCCTAGCACAAATCTTCTTTTAAACCTGCAGTAATTACTTCTTTAGGAAAGCAGAAACTGTTGCTTACTCACACATCCAATGCTCAGTTTAAAGAGCAGTTTTATCTTTATTATTTTTTTGTGTCCACCTAATGAGTCCAATACTTACAGTCCAATCATAATAATAATAATAACAATAACAATAAATATAATGAGTCCAATAGTCAATTATTGTAGCTTTGTTTTTGGTTCCCCCCACATCCTGAAGAATAAATATCTTTTCAGCTGCTAAATGTTGCGCTGTGTTTACCAGCTTGTCAGTAACTCTTTTTTTGAGCCTTGTCAGTGAAAAACAATTTCCTGCTGAATCTTGAAACTAAGCAATGAAAGGTATGAAGACCAGCCAGCTAAACACTGAGGGGAAAAACCACTATACTCTGTAAAACCTGAAGAAAACTGCAGATCCATGTGATACTTCTGTGTTGGTTCCTTGACGTCCTACCATCTTCCCTACTTTTCAGTAATATCATGCAGGCCTCCAGCAGTTGCTAGTCTTTCAACAAAGCCACCAGAGTGGTCCACATCAAGTGTAAATGGCTCTTGTTAGCCAGGGATGCTACCACTCACCTGATGGCTAAAGATGACAAACTTCTTCTTGTGCAGCACCGAGGATACCAAGGATCTTGTCAGTTAAAAAAAGATCGATTGCTTTTCCATGTTTTCCTTTCTGAGTACAATTTTACAATGTTGGCTGTTCATACTACACATGGCCAGAGTTTCAGATCAGGAGGTAAAGTGATGTTCCAGTGATCTTTGAGAAAAGTGCTCAGACTGCAGCCTGATGAAAACACTTGGTGTCAGAAATCTGTTCGGAGGCTGAAAGTCTGATGTATGAATCGGATCGGAAACAAGATTGAACGCATTCTCCAATTTTCCTCTCCTGAATATTATTAGGTTTATTTGTTTTATGCACTGCAGCATAAGAATAACCTTCAGTGCACAGAGATACTGTACAGTCATTCATATTTTACTACCTATGTTACCTTCAGCAGTTCCTGACCGCAAACATCTTCCACTTGTTGGCATTTTCGGGCATTTCCCACACAGACATTAATTAATGTGGACATACATGATTAAAATATTGATTCCACCATTATGTGCCACAAAATACTGCTAAAAGGTGTAATATTTGCCAAATTTCTTGCAACAAATGCTGGTGCTGTCTGCTTTCGGATTCTGGATCAGATTCAGATTGAAAGATGTTCAGACTGGTTTGAAAAGTTGTGTTTCCACTCAACAAAGTTACTTTGCTTCATATGTTTACAGTTGTCTGTTGGTGTGCTCAAGGAGGTTAGCCCGTTTCAGACAGAGGATGAAAGGAGGGGCTGCATAAATGGCCATTATAAGCTCAATAATTACTTTTTTTTTTACCTGCAATCTATGCAAAACTACATTAAAGGAGGCCCAGAGTATGTATATATAGCTGGCAGATTAGCATAATAGGTCCTCTTTAAAGGGTGAAATGCCACTGTAACAGTAAACAGACCAAGACAAATCCATATGGAAAAACTTTTTTGTGTGTTTGTGAGTTTTTGTTTTATTTCTTTACTCTGAGTAAAGTCAACACAACCCATAGTATTTGTACAAATTTAAATTAATATATTTTTTTTTAAAAAAAAGACTGAAATCCTAAATAAACAATACAGTTGTGTGTCAATCAGGAGCAGTGATTCAGCATCACATTGTGACAGCTTCATCTTGCTCTCCCAGAAAACTCTACATACAATGCACAATACAACTACATTATTCACATTAGCTGCTTCACTGTTATTACTTTAGCTCCCGGATGTGCTCCAGCTCTGTCTGAACATTTCTGTTTTGTTCTTGCAGCTGAAGGTTACAGTAAACCTGTGTGGTTCATCCTCAGTCTCCACATCATTCTCAGCCTCCTCTGCCTGCTGTGAAGGTGTTGTTACTTTTCAAGTTCAGAATTGTTCAGTGATGATTGTGCTTATTTGCTCTCAGGTTCAGGGTGTATTGAATTTCAGCAGTAGAGGGCACAATGACACTTTGAAAGTAGCCCACAGATTGACTCCTTAAATCAGTTTAAACTAATTAAAATAGTCTTTTGTGAGGAGCCTCTGAACCTGAAACATGTATTCTGTCTTGCAAACACTGCTCCCAGGTTTGTAAGGCAGCGTCTCTCTTTACATTACTATTTTATCTAATTGCTTTCAGTGCATGATTCTGAGAACTAAAGTCATGTACAAATCATAGCCCTTGATATTCAAATCAAATTAAATAAAAACAGATTATTCTATTTTAAGACGGCAGTGATGCAAGTTCTTGAAATATGCTGGAGCTGATTAATTAAAGGGCAACATGAAAGTATTTAGGTCTTTTTTTTTAAGTCATTTTGTAAAAAAATATTCAGAGACATTCAGAAATTAAACCTTTTTCCTGGAAAGGGGTCACGACTTATCAAATGACTAATGACTTGTGTGCACTTTTATCAGCATCACAAACCTGGCAATATCCTCATGTTCTCTTCTGCACCATCCAAACACAGAGATACACCACCTGCAACTAATGCAACATGCCAGAGGATTATGTGTCACATGTCGATTTCTTAAATAAAATCAATACATGAAGTATCTGCACCAATCTTACTTGGATTTTGAAGAAGAATATTTCATGTTCACATGTGAAACAAGAAGGTTGCCCTCCGAGTCCCTGAGATTAAACAAATGCATTTCATTGTAGAAACTTCTTTTCACAGCTTTCAAATTAAATTCTGAATTAGTTTCAGAAATTACAAAATGAATGCCCATTTTACAACTCAGGGATCCATTCTTTTGTTTCAAGCCCTCAAACTGAATGTGACATGTTTAAACAGCAGTGGCTGAATTTCAATCACCGACAGAGAGAATCAATCCAACATAGACAAGTTGGTCTTTTTCTCTCTTTCTCTTCATTTTGCCGTGAGAACCTCCTGCTCGTTCCCTGCGGACGGTGCCTGTCTAAATGTAGACCCTGTCTCTTGATTAAATGTGTCGGGTAGTAGTTGGCCTTTATATCACTGCAGTGTTGCCAGCTGCCTGGGGGCTTCCAGTGGGGGTAGTTTCCTGACAGCCTCTGGATCTGAGCTGTGATCTCTGTGTTTTTTACAGACATGAGAACAACATTAACAGTTATACCTTATGATTAAAGCCACTGTTTCATTCCACAGATCTGATGTGCTTGTTATTCAAAGTGCAGATGGGTGCTCCTGTTACACATTCAGGGTGGGGTTTTCTAATACCTGCTGACTCTGTCTGCTGTTAGATGCTGGGCACTTTCAGTCATTTGATGCCCGGTGCGACCATGAGAGTGGGGAAATACAAACAGTAAACTTGTAACGACAGAACGACTTTGGTGAATATCTGTAGATTCACTATGCAGAGAGCTACTTTCATATACTGTACCGTATTTTCTGCACTATAAGGCGCACCTAAAAGCCTTTATTAAGGCAGTGCAAATACCGTTAAGAGTTACCGGTACCTACGGTACCATATTGTGAATGCACTAGCTTGTTTTGGGAGTGAACGGAGTTGTCAGAACGTTGGTTTGTTTTCTATTACCGTATTTTCCAGACTATAAGTCGCTACTTTTTTCCGACGCTTTGAACACTGTGGCTTAACACCGGTGTGGCTCAGTATTGGCGGCATGAAGCTCGTTAGCTTTTTACAAGCTAGCAAGCTCCGTGCCACTGATACATTTAGCCTCGTCACATCAGATCCAGTCAGAGTGGACCACATGAAACTGTTTGAATAAATTCAATAGTGGCTTATAGACAGGTGAGATGCTCAGTAGTCCGGAAAATACAGTAATAAAGTTTGACTGACTGACTGACTTATCTGACTGTTTTGTTGACATTCCCTTTAGCACAGCTTCATCTAGATGGATGATAACACAACCCCAGCCACTACAGTAGTTTCTATTCTATGCGCCTTATAATTCGGTGCACCTTTTTTATGAAAACAGTTTTAAAACAGGCCATTCATTGAAGGTGTGCCTTATAAACCAATGCACCTTATAGTGTAGAATATACAGTACATGTGGTCATGGGATGATTTACTACAATTTAAAGACTGAATACAACCACTTTACAGTGCGTCCTGCTTTATTACTTGATCTTGAAACCAGAATTTGAAGACTTACATTTTTCTAGTTTTGTCATTAGAGAAGAATGGCAAAAAAACAGGCCATTGCACTATATTGATCAAATATAAATCCTGTGCTGTAAATCCCAATAACTAGTGTTTTAATGGTGTGTGGGGGAGGAGCTTGAAAGACATCAAATCAAATTACCTTTCACCATATACTGTACAAAGATCCTACAAATCTTATAGAAAGTAATCATTTTTGAAGAACTGACACTTGACATTAAAAAAACCCTGCATGATGAGAAAAACACAGTGCCTGTAGACAGCTGTCTTTACCAGGTACTGATTATTCATAAACACATTTAATTTGTACAACAGAAAGTGAGCACAGTAAAAATAATTGCAGTAATTCTTCAATGTGTATTTAATCTGCATGTCCCTGCAGCAAGTGCAGGAGGTCAAAGGTGAACCAGGTTGTCAGACGTATGATTCGAACAGTTTGTTTGAATTCTCTTCAAAATTAATTCATTTAGTGCTTTTGCAAACATCTGACTGAATTAAGACAAGATAACAGTTTTTTTTTTAAATCCCAAATGAAAATTTGAGTTTGAAGATCCCAGCAGGTAATTTGCTGAGTACGGTGTAATTACTGATTTACAACCAAACATTCTCCAGTGGCTTTACTCTTCATAAATAGATGCTTGTCACGTCTCTCCTCGCAGTCAACAAACAGGATGACGCCCATGTTCAATTTTTCTAGTCTGCCCAGTCGTAACTCTCCCAAGAACTGGTTGTCATTTTATTGAACCCCGGGAGTTTTGTTTGTGATTATTAGATGAATTCCTTTCTTCAGATAAAACAAAGCCTGATTAGTGTACATTCATATCTGTGGTCACTGTCCCCAGGTGGTATCCGTCGATGGGAACTGTCACAGGCTGAATTAATTTCCATAGGCTCATTTGCAGGGACTCTGGGAAAAGCCGGCACCCAGCTCTCTTTCTTCATTACACTCCCAATGCACATTCCCTTCATTTCTACAGACAATCCATCTGCTGTTCTAAACCCTGTTTTGTCAAGAGTTGTTAGCTGCTTGGCCCCAGGGATGAGCACCGCAGGCTATTATTAATCTTGTTTGTTTCGTGTTTCTCTGTCTCTGTGCAATGGCGGTATTGAAAGCCCGGTGGACTTTCTCTTCCACAGACATAATCAATGATGTAAGTAAGTGCAGATTATCATTGAGACTTGTGAAGGAGGGCCGCCTCTGAGGTCTACAAGTGTCACCTTGTGAATGATTAGATATTTGTACAGAAGCTGTTTTGCTCTTGCAGCTTTAAATTTCTACTGAATTAAGTAAAAAATAAAATACAAGGGCAAAGAAAAAGGGAGAGATCTGAAGATAAATTTTGGCAAAAGAGTGACTGCAGACATTAATGCTGTGAGTCGAGAGGATGTACTTCATGGTTGTCATGTAAATAAGGAAAAATAATCTATATTGTCCTATGTGTTGTGTGTCTATTTTGTGGGTGTAATACTGGGGGAATACTCCTGCAAATGGAATTTGTAACTATTAATTAAACACCTTCAGCAAGTGTGATTTCCTGTAAAGTTATGCTGAGCGGTTGTTAATGTCATGAAGTCAACAGTGGGGAGAGTTGACAGAATCAGATCTCTGATAATCACGATCTTGTCAGAGAAGGACGAGACCAGAGGGGAAGGACACTGCTGATTCTGGCTCCAGCAGCTCTAAGCTACCCAGCGGCACTGAGGATTTCTGAGCTCTGGTAATCAATACGTTTACACCCATGTTTCTCATGTAAGTGAGATCTGATCTGGAATCAATCCCACTTTGGTGACTCCGATGTCTTGCTGACCTCATCTTTTTTCCATCACATTAGCATCGAACAAATGAGCTGCAACCCCTCGTACTGCCCTACAGTCCCACAGACACCTCTGGACTCAAACTGCAAAGAAAAATGGTGAAATCGTACCATGGATCTTTTTCTTTCCTTCAGTCTTTTCAGCCTCCAACTCATAAATCTGGAGTCACTGTGAGATTGAGTTTCTGCAAATCCAATGCACTGAAAAATAACAACAGTGATAATAAATCAGCTTCAGAATTAGGTTGGAATGTGTTATAAATCACAGCACTTTCTACTGAAGCTGATTAGTGGAACAATAAACCACAATTTTCAAAGTTATGCTAAAATTCAAAGGCACTGCAGGTGGAAATTTCTTGATTGAATTTATGATAATTTAGCTACACCTCATTTATCAATGAAAGTAGAGATAATATTTGAAGCACCTCTTGGTGTAATGCAGCACAGTTCACAATCACAAGTACAGCCTCCAAAGTGGCCGTAATGTTTAATTAACATCTCGCCTTTCAAGAAAAATTGACCATTATAACCTTCATAAAAAGTAGGATTTATTGCAGGGCTATTGTATTGGATTGCATTAGTTCCAGCTCAGCGTACCTTATAAACTGAACTGAACCGAATCTATTTATTCACCACAGTAAAATGAAACTGAGGCTGCGTCTGACCTCAAGACAAAACCTCACCGAACAGGATCTGCTGTGTCACGCCTGGGTTGATGTCTCAGATGAAGCTGCTGCTGATGCTCTGGTGGATTCAATATTTTGGAGACGTTCATGGTTTTCATATCCTACAATTTTGAAGCCCAACATTTTGTCTTCAGCTTTCAGTTGTGCTTTGTGTTTTGTGCTAATTAGCTAATGTTAGCTGTATGAAGGATGGATGGAGATGTCACCTGCTGGTTTGTGGACATGAATGTTGCCATTTTCACATTTTAGAGCCAAAAGTCCATATTTGGACAAGAGGGAGGAGCTTGGGAGCAGCAGAGAGGTTGGCTGATCATACTATCTGAGGCAGTGAGACCAGAACAGTCAATCAAACCAGCGGTGCACTCTCTGTGACGCGTATTATCTACTTAATTACTTTTAGATAAACTATCAGGACACTGATAAGAAATGACTGTAGCTAATGATATGAGAACGACTTGAGGGGAAAAGTACTGATCTTTACACATTTATGAATAAAAAGCCTGTTTAAGGAAGATTTTTTGGAGCCAGCATCTAGTGGTCATCGGTGGTTCTGCACTTTTTGGTACTTCTGCATTGACTACACTGTTCTGACCCCTTCACTGTGTTCACCTTTGTATATACAGTCTATGAGAGAACATTACATGTGTTAAAGTGTTTTTACCATTGTCAGCATGAGGTTTTTGACATTTACCTGATCAGTACTTACACCAGGAGGTGTCCGTTTGGGGAAGGACCACACAGCAGCTGGTTCACAGTTAGAAGTTAAAAGGTGCTTACACTTTATTTCCATTGTGTCTGAGGTGTGCAGTTGGAGTCAGCTGCTGGCAAACACAAACTCCACTGAGACACTGCTGCAAACACTTCCTGCTGTGTGCTACTGCAATGTCTCCTGCAGCTGATAATCGCTTCATGTTTTACATGAAATGTCAGTGTGAATGGATTATGTTTTAATTTGGTAAAAATGTGAACACTAAACTACTGCATTTTCCTGACTATTGAGCTCACCTGTCTATAAGCTGCTATTGAATTTATTCAAACAGTTTCATGTGGTCCACTCTGACCGGGTCTGATGTGACGAGGCTAAATGTATCAGCAGCACGGAGCTTGCTAGCTTGTAAAAAGCTAATGAGCTTCGTGCCGCTGATACATGAGCCACACCGGTGTTTAAGCCGCAGGGTTCAAAGCGTCAGAAAAAAGTAGCGGTTTATAGTACGGAAAATACAATAATTCGATTAATCACGATGATGGATTAACCTGTGTTAATGCAGTAATTTTGACAGCTAAAAATAAATAAATAAACTAAATTGAGAATCTTTTGGGATCTGTTCCCTAACTACCTTCACTTATTTTGAATTTTAATGAATTATTTTGCTGTGAAAACAAACAGAAAGCTTTAAAAAGTCAGCGTGGGAACAGGAAGTAGATTATATCACCTCCATCCTAACAACAACCCATCACATCAAATTAACTTATTAAACATGAAAAATAAGCAGAGGAATGCAATGATAAATGCTGCCAGAGCGATTCTTCACATAAAACCCACCATCACACCATGCAGAATTAAAAACAGAGCTATTTCCAGCAGTTAAATTAAAATGTAGGAGCACACTCCTCTGAGAACGTATTAAAGGTGCGGTAAAGAAACTGAATATCATTTATGATCCCTATAGGCGGCTGGCCACAGCACAACTTCCACAGCTTTGATGTTACGCAATTATATTTCTATAATGTACAGTTTTAAAAAGCTTGAAAACATACACTTCATCTGCACACATCTATGTCCTGTGTGTGTGCATAATTATCAGATTTCAGGGACAGAGCAGCTTAATGAGTTTTGAGGATCTGTGGTCACATGTTGTGATGTCATCGTCGCTGCTGCTGCTCTCAGTTGTAGGGTCATGACGGTGATTCTGCATGAATGTGTGAGAGCATGTGTGTCATTGTAATATTATTTTAGCAAACAGATGTTTATATTACGGCGGTGGGAGCCATTAGCAGCCGCCCCTGCGAGCTCTCCAGTCACCATGGGCTGATTTATAACACACATCAAAGCTAATTCCACCGACTCCTGCTCAGCGCTGCTCCATCTGCAACGCTCATCGATCTGCCCTTTGTATCTCCATAAGCCAGCGTGCCGTACACTAATAGAGGAAGTATAAAGTTACTTTGTGACCTTAATAAAACCTTCACTTTGTACTTTAGTCTGCAGCCGCCTCTTGAATCAAGCGGCTCAGCTGCACACTGACATAAAAGCAAAATCCCAACCTGCTCCGGACACTAAATCTGCCAGACGCCCAGATCTGCTGCTGCTCTCCTGCTGCTCTGCATGTTACTGTGACACACACACACACACATATATATATAAGGACACTCCAGATCTGCTCTAGTTCTAGTGTGATGGATGGGAAGTGAACAAATGAAAGCAGGAAGTTCGGTGGTTGCACTGGACTCACAATGAAAGATTTTGGTATTTTTCCACTGATGTGCTGTTGCTGAGATGTTTCTTGTGGAAAACAAATAAAAAAACTCCACAAAAAAGGGCCCAAAGCCAAAGGTCATTTAGCTTCAAAAATAGAAAATCTCGGCGTGGCGTACCGCAGGGATGAGCCTCGACAGACATGAAATAAAAAGCTCAGTGAGCGGTTGCAGGGTCTTAATATTTAGCAACTTTATGGAAAATTTAGTAATTAACGAGTCCCACCACTGGGCCCCTTCAACAAAGCAATAATAGTAAAACTTATTTCTTTGGCACTTCACTGGTTCCCCGAGCACAACAAAGCGTTTAGGTTTGTATTCACAGCTGACTGTTTCGGGAGGGCTTTGTTCTCGCTGCTTCACAATGCAGAGCCGGGGCCGCAGCTCCATTTGAAAAAAATGAAAGTTTGATGAAGTGCACTCTCTTCCTCGACAAATTATTCACTACAGTCCCAGTGCAGAAATACAGTGATTCGTAGACGGGACGGGGCCTGTCGGGCAGGAAACGTGGATCCCACGTGTGTTCAGCGGGAGCCAGCTGGACGTTTGTGGAGCAACACGATGTGATGCTCATCAGAGCTGAATGTGACGACTTCATGCAAGAAAACACTTTTTGTGAAGGTGAAATGGGGAATTCAGAAGCACATGTTTGCTTTGCCTTTTCTAGTATTCAAACTATGTCAGTGATGATGTTGCACTTTGCTAATTAATACTAGGGATGGTCCGATCTGATCCACTGGGTCAGTATCAGGTCTGATCCAGGCCAAAATAACTGGATCGGATATTGGATTTTTCTTTTAGCACCAGTCTGATCTGGTGGTATATCCTCAACTGCACTTTGCGCGACATGCCGTAAACACAGGTGAGCTGTTGTCGTGGTTACCGTGTGCTGTGTGTTTTCTTCACGTGACCAGAGCGAAGAGAGAAGCTGCAGAGCTGCATCATGTCTGTGTTTGAATGACTTTACTGATGGAGGAGAGAAGTAAACACTGAGCAGAGCGTCTGTTAAACCAGAGTCTGAAGGAGCAGCAGCAGAAACAGATACTTCAACACAACAAACTGAAACATCTGCAGCAGCATCAAAGGACTGTGTGGACAGAAATCAGTTGGTTTAACTTCAAGTATGTTTTTAATTTATTAAGTTAGAGCTGGTTTAAAAACTTAAATATGATACGAGCTTTTCTACGACCTCTATCAGCTGTTCGACCGACCGGGTGCTCAGAGCTCACGTTTTTTTTTCAGGTGACGTTTTTAAATAAAATTTTAACGTCTCATTAAAGCCTGTTATTGTACATTAAACCGATCTATTTAGTGCTTTTTCCCACATTGCAAAAACTTGCTATTCTGACTAAAACGGTGCAGATTGTGTCGACTTGACGCAGTGACGAGTCCGACCAGTAAGATTTTACCACCTGCTAGGACCTGACCAGGTGCTTTTCTGGAATCGCAGGAGAGGAGGTACCAGGTATAGACATGATTATTATGTCTATGTATATGTATATGTCTATATAACTATGTCTGAATAACTTCTTGTTGTCACATATTTTCCTTCTTTCTTTAGGAGCAGAATAGTTGTTGCACAGTGAACATGGTGTTTTTAGATGTCAGTATTAAGCAAATTACATCCAGAAACATGTTATTAACAACTTTTAGAGAGACAAAAAGAAGGTGTTGGATCAGTATCGGAATGGTATCAGATGATCCTCAATGTTGCAGTATCGGTATTGGTATTGGACAATCGTCAATGTTGCAGTATCGGTATCGGACAATCGTCAATGTTGCAGTATCGGTAGATCCTCAAAGTTGCAGTATCAGTATCGGTAGATCCTCAAAGTTGCAGTATCGGTATCGGACGATCATCAATGTTGCAGTATCGGTATCGGACAATCGTCAATGTTGCAGTATCGGTAGATCCTCAAAGTTGCAGTATCAGTATCGGACGATCGTCAATGTTGCAGTATCAGTATCGGACGATCATCAATGTTGCAGTATCGGTATCGGACAATCGTCAATGTTGCAGTATCGGTAGATCCTCAAAGTTGCAGTATCAGTATCGGTAGATCCTC
>OOFC01017310.1:0-16553 GCA_900323345.1 Pseudochromis fuscus
TAATTGAATTGAGTTTTTTGGAGCCAGCATCTAGTGGTATTGCACTTTTTTGCACTTCTGCACTGGCCTAATTTTTTTAGCCCTGGTCGCATCGTCCGTTCTGTATACAGTCTAAGCTCCATTCTGATTATTTTTGCAATGGAACTTTGTCATTGTCAAAAAACTTAAATCCCATTTCTTCTCATGATTTCCTGTGAATATAGTTTTGTCAGGTGTTTGTGGTGTACAAGCTGCATCATTAAAAACTATTATGTTAACTTCTGAACCAACACACACATCATACCTTAATCAGCATTCCCATTTAAAAAATGGTTATGTCTGCAGCTACAGATAAAAAAAAAAGTGTGTTCTAGTGTTAGCTGCTAGGTGAAACATCTGTTAATTGGGGAGGTGGTCTTTCACAATGCTATACCACAAACCCCTCCAGGAAAGCACATGCATGCAAATGGGGCATTCATCACAAAACAAGGACAGATGATCTCACTAACCCCCACTCCCACTTCAGGTTACATACAGTACCAGGGTGTTTTACCTTGCATGACAGGATGTTGCCAAAAGCAGAGAAGGTGTCATAAAGAGCCTTGTTGTCAATGGACTTGTCAAGATTCTTGATGAAGATATTTCCCACGCCGCTTTTTCTGAGTGACGGGTCACGCTGGGACCACATGATGCGTACAGGTCGGCCCTTGATGACATCAAAGTTCATAGTGTCCAGCGCACGCTCAGCTAAGGGGAGGAACAGAGCAGGAAGAAACTTGATGATTTAACACATTTAAATTTTCAAGTGAAACTTGGCATCATCCATTGTTAATATGTTGATGTTGGGGGTTAGTCCTTGGGTGGGGGCGGGGGGGGTGTTACAGGGCGGTTTCTAGCATTGACTAGACTTTCAGAAAATCAAATTGTGTATACAACTGGATTTTCAGGTTTTTCCAGGGGTGTTTTAAAAAATGTCATGGTGTCAAAGCATATTTACTTTTGTTAATCCTCCTGGTGTCAACCTCCTTTTCAAAGACAGCATGATCATAGGTGCAGTAATCTATACCCTCTGGTCTAGACCTTCAAACTTGGTACTTCCGGTCACAATTGGCAAACCTGCATTAGTGACTTCTGAATGATTGCCCATTGAAACTAGTACACCTAGTAACAGCTTTATATATCCAACATCTCTACAAGGGGAACCTCATGACAGCATTTATCCATAATTATAGTTGATCACTTAACTGACTTTTACATCCTTTACAAAAAGTTTGATAATAACCACCCTAAGCTGATATGTACATATTGTTGTTAGGTTTGGGAATTGGTATCATTTTGCTTTCCATATAACAAACTGGTATAGAACTTAATGATGGAGGATTAGTATCAAGCCTCAACAGAAGCCAGTAAAAACACACCCAAGAGAGCGAGACAAGGCAAACAGACTTTTGTTCTTATCAATGGTATGCAGAAAATACTTTGTGGTGGGTGGGGAGGGGGATAACTGGCTTTTAATGTAAACAAACCTTACTTTAGACAACTGATAACTAACTGATAATATTTAAACAACTATCCTACACCTCAATTGAAGTTTCTGGAAAGCATTCTGAGAAGATGTATTAATTAAACTGTAGTGTCAGCACATTGAGATGAGCAGTTGGGGTGTTGTCTTGACAGAAAAGAGATAAATTGAGGATTCACTTGGCAGCTAGCACAGCACTGCTACATTATTCGGGGTGGGGTGGGGGGTGCGCAGGGCGGACGCGGTGCTTTTCTGCTACGCCACTGCTGGGAGGTTCATATGAGGAGACCCTGCCGACAACATGTCGGCCGCAGTCACGTGTAGTGAAAATATACGAGCTCGCACATGTCACCGACTGTCATTTTTAAATCAGACATTGTATTTTCACATTTTTAGATGGTATCTTTAAATAAATGACTTACCGTCCGCTGGCTGTTGGAAGTTGACATAAGCGTAACCGAGAGAACGCCGGGTGATCATGTCCCTACAAACCCGGATCGAGAGGATGGCTCCGGCCGGGCTGAATTTCTCGTACAGCATGGCCTCGGTCACATCCTGATGCAGATCCCCGACGTACAGGGAGGCCATGGGGTAACTGGGAGCACTGGGGTTCATCTTCCTCGGAGGAGTTATCGGACTGAACTGGATTTTTTCTTAACGGAAAAACTTTTCGACCACAGCACGAATGCTTGTTCCTCTAACGGTCACTGGCGTCACGTCAGTTAGGGGCAGAACGCCGACCGTTACCCAGCCGCTGCGGTGGATTGTTGAGTAAAATTAAAAAGATGGTTGTAATAAAATGGAAAACTCCGATTGTATTAAAACTGTCATTCAAATTTTACGGAGATAAAAGAAAATCTACTTGGCCTCGCTTCTGAATCATTAACACGTCGACTGAAAAAATAGGCAGCTTCTCGTACGTTACCGTCTAGTCCTTGAGTGTCTACTCCAGCTTCACCGACTTGTTACAAAAAGAAAGAAAAAATGATTTTTTGGTTTTTTGTGTTTTGAATTTTTTTTGTATTTTTATTTTTTTATAGAATGTGTGCCGAGCGAGCTCAGAGCACACGCGCACTCACACAGCACTGACAGCCGGGGTGGAGGGGGAAGAAGTCGAGGGGAAGTTGTTGTATATATACTAGTAAATACGTCACGGAAATGGAGCAATCAGCTTCGAGTACCGTTAAAAAAAAGTCAACAAAGGGGCGTTGACTACAGCAGTACGCATGATGATGAAATCCTGTAAAAGGTATTGTTACAGACTGAAACTGACTTGGTGTATTGACTACAATGCCCAGCCGTTAAGTGCTGCCGTTGTTAGGATGTAAAGGAACCCTGTCAGCAATGATAACGTCCATGATGTCAATATTTCATAATATTTCTAAAAAGTATTATTTATATATATGATATATCCAGGGGAAGGGTCATTCACTTTAACCAATGTCTACTCTTCATAGTTATTGCCTTCACAGTATGGGTCAGGCCATAATTAGCGTCTGTATCAAATTTTGAACTTTGGATCTATTTAGGATGTATCAATAGTCTATCTGATATTAATAAATGTATGTTTAGTCCCAATTTTATGTTTCAGGGAGCAGTGAGTGTCTATTCGATATACAGTAAATGCCACATATAAAAAAAATACTTAGTCACTGTATGTACAGTTTCACAGTTTCAGGAATCACTAACACCATCATTTTCTTGATCTGACCCACACTATGGGAACTGGAATCCATTTAAACAGATAACAGTCAAATTTGACCAGAAACAGCCTCAAAGTACAAAAAAAATTGCACCACTTGTTTAGAAAGTATAACATTTTAAACAGTTTTTATTTTTTTGTGCATTTTGGATCACTTTGGAAGAGTAATCACATTTCAGACTGAAAGGCAATTTTACTGCTGTCAAATGTCAAAGTGGGTAAGATTTTACCTGGACAATATGTAAGGGTTAAAGCAAATTCACATGTCCATTCTCATTCAACCCTTCAGTCTTCATGCCTTCCAAAATTTCTCACTTGTAAATGTCAAATTTCAAGACGTTTTAAGGGTATTCCCTGATAGAATGGTTTACATGGGGACTTGTGTTTTGTTTAAAGGAATATTTAGGTAGCAGCATAAAGTATCTGAGGTGAGTAAAACTGACCCCAAGGATAAAAGGCATTCGTAAATGTGAAGATAACATGAGGGTTAATAGGCACAAACATCCAGTTATTATTTTTCTGTATGTTAATGTGTTCTTTATACTTTGTGAACATTTCACATAATGTGGTGCTTCCAGTAAAACCACTGGACATTCTGCCTCACTCTGCGTTGTATACTAGCGGTAATATTTTGGTATATTTAAATACATAAAAGTAAAAGTACCTACTGCACACAGCACTCACTGCTAAATAGCTCCAGGGCTGGGAATGCCATGGGATGTTTATGCCTTGCAGTATTACATTTTACTCAAATGCTATTAAGTGACTGTTCAATTTGATAAGTGTGTGAAACCATTCAGGATTTGTGATATAATACACCACATACAAAGTATTTTAAATGTACCATTTTTTCTAACCTGCAGGTTTAAACCTTCACATATGCTGTGATGTAATTTATCAGTTGCTACTGATTAAGGATAAAAGACTGAGACAGAATGTCTGTCATTGACGAACGCTGAATTGCACACATGCCTATGACACTAATGGGCCTACTGTTTAAAAATTGACCCCTCAAACTGCAAATGGTTTTGCTCATTTAAACATAATATGAACAAATGATAATGTGTTTTGTCACGCTGGCTTCATCCATTCCATATACAGTCTATGATTTTCCTCAGGTTGTGTCAGTCTAGATTTGAGGGATTATACAAAGTGAGAGCTTTAATCCCACCACTGTTGAATTCAGTCAAGGCTGTTTCTGGCTATGTGCTGGAGGACATTCACTAGCACCTACTTCAACTACATGTGACAGCCCTAATTTCTCGGTTTTAAGACAGCTGCATGTTCAAATCACTGTGATGATGTCTCAGTGTGACTGAAAAAAAGTGCACAGCATCCAACAATTTGAAGGGTTTATTTCCACATACAAGAAAGCATATAACCAAATAACATTCAGAACGTAAGTTGCTAATTCTGAATCCTGCATCCCATGCTGCATTTAGAAGAAACTGGCCCAACTTTGCAACCACTAAATGGCCTTAATGCAGCTTTCTACCAAGTTACTGTAACAGTTTGTATTTAACATGGTTGTTTTTTGTCTCGTCACAATGTAGGTTCAAGGAGTTTAAATGTTACCGTAAGCCACCTGGTTCAAGCAAAATCCCAAGCAAGAGCTGCCAGTTTCAAAGCACGCCTAACCCTCACACCATGCTACTGAGAACCACGTACATTCCAGGAGTCAATGGAAAAAAAAATAGACAAAAAGAAAATACAAAAAAACCACCTGAATAGAAAAAGAGTAGAAAGCCACATAAAAACACATGGCACAAGTATTCTCTGCACTGTTGAAAAAATAAAATATCAAAAGTTACAGTATGAAGCCATTTTATTCACGTTATCTTAGGCTGTCTATACCTTGTCATGTGTTATGATGGTCTAAACATTTCAGTGAGAGTGAAGAGATGTCAGAAAATGAACGTAATCCTCTCAACCAAAGTTTAACTGCAGTTTTCGTAAGTGGCCACTCATATTAGAAAACCTTCCCCATGCCTGAATACACATAAAACCCATTAAGCTGTAACACACGTACCAGCCATCGAAAAAAAAAAAAAAAAAAAAGCTCTTTACCAAGGCCTGCATTATGTGATCACTGCTATTGTCAGATGTAAAATTTTACGAATTCAGACCACTGACCTTTTTTTTGCAGTTGATGTGCTTCAAGGAGTGTTGTGAGGTTTATTTCAAGTAAAAACATACAAATTATCAAAAGATACAGTGAGAGGTTTTTGTTTGTTTCATTTCCTACAATCTGCTACAGTGAGTAACATGGGGGGGTGGGGGGTTGGATTTACAAAAGAATTTCATCTGGAAGTTTTTTTGTTTTTAATGGAGTTGTTCAAAGGAAAAATAGATTCATCTCATTCTCTATTCTCTTCACTGTGGACTTAACATACACATACAATGATGTATCTGCACAACCATACTGTACTCTACATATTGTGAGTGGAGTGTAAACATACATATCTGTGCATGTATGTGCACACCTGACAACACACACAACTTAGGCTGGTGAGAGGCTAAAAAAAAGAAGTGTTTCTTTTAGTTCTGACATTCAGTTCTCAGCTTGCTGCTGGTCTTGATCTGGTTGATCTCCCTCGCCATCGCCCTGGGTATCTGCTGTCCACAGCTGCAAAGGACAGGATACTGGATTTAGCACACAGCACTGAAAGTCACTGGGAAAGTGTTAAAAATATTTAATCACATTAGAAAACTAATACAAACAGAGGACACTCACTGTCAGATTGTCACGGAGCAGCTGCATGATCAAGGTACTGTCTTTATAGACATCACTGCTGAGTTTGTCAAGGTCAGCAATGGCACTGTCAAAAGCCTGGAGGACACAGAGACATTCATTAGTATGTTTGAGTACATGCTCTAAAAGATGACCAGCTTGAGATGAATTTAAATTAATATCGGCATGGCAAAAAGGAAAGGACAATGATTTTGACAAAAAAATAAAACACACCATGTGAGCAGCTCTTATGCTTAAGTACGATTACCTGGTAGACTTTCCAGAGCACCTGTCCTTACCAAATACAGTCATCAGGAGTGCTACGAGGATGTTCAAAATTACTACTGTGGTTGTTTATAGCCAAAAAGTGTGGTTACAAGACACATTCACTGCATGTTTTCTGGATTTGCAGGAATTTTTCAGACAAGTACAAATGACAAAATTAATACTGCTGAACTCCAAAATGTCGGTTTGGTTCAAGGGTCCTGATGCTGCACATGCTCAGTCGCTGTCACAGTGTTATAGGTTAAAGAGACGCTTAGGCTGAACAGTCGACTCCAATATTAATTAGTATATGTGCTTTTCCTGCTATGACAAGTCAAAAAGTCCCCTGTGGATTCAAAAATAACAGCCTATTGGATTCATCTTGTGCAAAGACTGTGGTGAGATGGGTACAAGGGCAGTACATAGAATGGAGGAAGCTAGCGTGATGCCATTTGTGTTTTAAAGCCATGAGTTTGGCATTTGAACAACACCATGTTGGGTGTTTGAAGCCAGAAGCGACCATATTTGGACATGAAGGTAGGACCTGTGATCCCCAAGACACTGTCCAATGTGTATGAGATAGGCATTCAGTCCTGTTCTCTTTATTTAAATTTTCAGATTGACCTTCAGATCACTGATAAGAACAGTTTACTGTTTAGCTAATGACATTAGCTGAACAGTTTACTGTTTAGCTAATGACATTAGAATGACTTGTGAAAAACATGTATTGACCAAGTATTTCATGATACAAAATTATGATTTTTGGAATTGTAGTCAATTGGAGGTTTTTGGAGAAAGCATCTAGTGGCTGTCCACAGTATTGTACTTGTGCAATGGCCTCCTTTTTAAGCCCCATTTGCTTCGTCCTTTTCTATATACAATCTATGGATGGGTACCAGGATTGGAGCATGTCTAAGTCATAAAAACCAGAATGAATACCTCGGCTTTAAAACAGACTAATTCATGCCTTATTAATTGAACACAAATAAACACTAATGAGTAGAGGTGAGCTCTTACACTCTTGGCCAGTGTGCAGGCCTGCTCAGGTGTATTCATAATCTCGTAGTAGAAAACAGAGAAGTTCAGAGCAAGGCCTAAGCGGATGGGGTGAGTAGATGGCAGCTGTTCCGCGATGTCCTTGGCGATTTGGTAGGCCTCTTTTGATTGTTCGCAGTACTCTTTACAAAGAAAAAAACAGACCAGTCAGGAAACATAATTAAAATACCATTTTGCATTTTCTTTCTGCCTCTGCCCTTCATCACTTAACATTGTAAGGCCTTACCTTACCAAACCTTACGATGTAAAATGCCCCAAGATGATTTCATTATGATTTGATGCTACAAATTAACATCAAACAACCATATTTGTCAAAGGTTGGTCATATAACTTAATGTATATGTGCATAATGCTGCATGACACTGTTATTTGGACTATTTCTGGTAATCATATTATACATTATTATTAGAATTATACATGATGGCATTATTGACTGTATATCAGTATGGTATTATTACATCTGATATAAGTCACTAGTTTCATGTCCAAGAAAAACTTTATTATTATTTATGTATTTTTTTTAAACAAAAATCAACAATTCCTACCAACTGGAAAGCTGTAATTAAAGAACATTGAGCCGTTTTACAAAAAAAATCTGTAACATTTGCTGATTAATTTCTGATTCAATGGAAAATAAGACAACCCCCAATGATTTACAACGGCCAAAAGCCCAGTTGGAGAAGTACAAGGCAAAGACCGAGCAAGGCTTCTAACCACTGAAAGGGGATTGTTATGAATTTAGTATGAACATGACAGAATGCTCTGCAATACAGGGAATTTTCACAGCAAATATGCTGCTGAATAAAACAACAGAACTGACAAGCCAACCTGAAATTAAGCAAACAAAACGAAAAAAGTCAGGCAGTTCCCGTAACCACCAAAGACACTCTAAAATGTCTTCTGGCAACCAGTAGTGGCCAACACCCTTGTGCTGCTCCTGTTGCCATGACAGTCCAGCAGCAGCCCTTGCCTACATTTTGGCTGACAGTTGTGGGTTAATGGCATGGAGGATACTAGCTGTGTTGGGCAAGTTACATCCAAAATAAGTGGGTTTTTGCAACAGGTTATGTGCTTGAAATAGTTTCTCTACTTTTCATGAACACACTGCACATGAATCTACCTGTACTGTCTGATCTCCTCAGGTGATTTTGAGAGTGATGGATGAACTAGAAGTAATGTGTAAAGTGTGCACCATTTACCTTTCCTCGCCTCTCCATCGGCCACCTCAGCCAGGTAGCGAAAGTAGTCTCCCTTCATCTTCTGGTAGAAGACTTCACTCTCAATGCTTTTATTGGGCGAAGCTTTCTTTATTAGATGATCGTCGAGTAATTTCTGCAAGTGAGAGTGTGGAACTTTATCGCCAAAGAAATGTATCAAACACAACACACAATTGTATAAGCACTGAGCCAACACTGGCTTCATTTGGACTGGTATATTGAATGAAACAATGTCTAAACAAAATTATTTTAATTATTGAGGAAACTGGCAAGTGTATGATAGCAGGCAGAGCAGCAGAACCATTTCAGTATGTCTTGTGCTGGGCAGAGGATGAACCCTCCAATGTGATTTCAAAGAGTGCAAGACAGCAGGGTCAGATATTAAAAACAATAAATAGAGCCTCTTTAAAAAATAAGCAAAGAGAACATCTCACATTGTACCACCACCCCAAAACAAACAAACTTGTGTCTGTGACATACCAGACATACGTGGTATTGCACTGTTATGCCAGTTCCACACTGGCTTGTCTTTTACAGTCTATACATACAGTTTACGGTCTCCCCTCACTGCCCTGCTACAATGTTCACACAAACACCAAAGCTGACCAGTAGGTGTCACTGCTGTGAAAAAAGCCATAATTCCTCACTAGCTGCTCACTGAAGAATATTATTCTGTGTTTCCTTCACATAGATGTATGGTTAGAAGTAGGCACAGGACTCCCAGATGGCAAATTTTTGTCTGAAAAATGTTCAGCAAGCACATAAGCAAGAAAGCTTTCTATAGCAAAAATACAAGGCTGACTGAAACCAGCCCTCCCCACACACCCCCAAAAGTTTCTCCTCCTTACCAGCACTTCCTGGCACTTGTCATGCAGCTCCTTCATCACTTCTTGCTTGTAATTCTCTGCAACCCTTCTTTCTTCTTCATCCTCACTTTTTTCTAATATGCTGGATAATACCCTCCAGGAGGCCCTCCTGGCCCCCACCACATTCTTGTAGGCAACAGAGAGCAGGTTGCGCTCTTCATCAACAAGCGAATCATTTTTCTCTGTGACGACCTTCATGCACTTTGCCATATCTTCATAACGTTCAGCCTGCTCAGCCAGTTTGGCTTTCATTCCAGCCTCCTTGGGATCCATGTCTTTGCTGAGGAAGAGTAGATAGTGGAGAGGGAGTCAGAAAGGACAAAGCAAAGGAAGGGGAGAAGATAGATTAGAAAGACAGAGGTGAGACAGTTGGAGAAGGGAAGACCCAAGGAGAGAAATAAGAAGGAAACCAGGATGGGTTTTAGAGGAGGGATTTGCTTGTTTTACATGAATAAAGAAGAACTGCAGTGCACATAAACGTGTTGTCCTTCCTGCATAACCTGATTTCTCAGGTATGCATTTACTCTGAATTTCAAAGTTCTCCCATTTATTTTAAAATCCAATACATGATGCCAAAATGGCAATTAGTTAACAAGAGGAATTTAGGGTTTAAAAGTTGACTAATCACTGCTTCTATGCTTTCACTTTTTTTTTTTTTTTTTTTTTTTTAACTATAAAATCATCTGTCTTTTAGCTTCTACCCACACTTGGGAAATTTGGGTGTGTGCACAATAAACTTGGCTCATCTGCATTCAGTTCGGCTCAGACTTGATTTTTACTGATGACTAAATCTACCTGGCATCTACATCATTAAAAAAAACAAAAAAACAAAACATTAAAAAGGAAAAAGTTGTACTTTTAAAACACTTTCACCCTTGAAAATGAACACAGATCATACATAGTAATTACTTTTATTATTAATATTTTGTAAGATAAATCCATCACAAGGTGTCACCATGTGAATTTTTTCCTCCAACCAACAGTAAAAAATCACAAAATACTCACTTATTATGTATGCCACAAAAAACCTGAAAGAGTTTGTAATACGCGAATGTCAATCAAAATAGTAACAGGTTCCTCTTCTGCCTATCAACTCATTGCTTAGGCTTTTAATTCAATTATTGTATCATTTGACACACAAGCAGAAAATTCTCACTTTTTCTATGTCGGATCAGCATTTTGGTATTTTTTGGATGGAGGCAAATGACAAAAATTATCAACTCACAGAAACACTGCCAGATTATCTTTTAATTAACTGATTACTCAATTAGACTGCTACTCTATACACGGTTACTTCGTTTATGTAACAAGCACCAAACCCACTGGCACTGAAGAAAAGTCTCACGATCAGTGAGCCGCATTTCCCAGCACGCGGACACCTGCACCCTTCTCAGGAATGTTGGCCACCCAGTTTCACGTCACGCACCCACACACCTGCGCACCGAGCTCGTACTATTCCCATCAGTCTATAAACCGTCAAAAACACTAAAAATAACAACTACTAAACAATTTGGATTTAACGATGTCGGTGTTTAACGTCGACAAAGCTTCACAACACTACACACAGGGTGATGACTGTCACTGAGTCAGTGGATGAAAGGAGTCGAGCTCACTTCAGTTAACGCCCTTTTTTTTGCTTCCCGGAAAAGTAACCAGAACCGTTGGATTGTGAGCATTAAGCCTTCATTTAGTGCTGGTTCATGCACATAAAACAGCTCATGTGGTCGACTTGAAAGTTGTTGGAGTGAATGGAATAAGATGGGTTAACCGTACAGTAACTACAGTCTTCCATTCAGTGACCGAACAATGACTGAGCAGCGGAGTCATTGATTTCCTCTAACAGTCCCAGAAGCGACGGTTAACGTGGGTTATAAAGCAAAGCACTTGTAAATACTATAGTGATCTTTGGTGGAAAACAAAAGAAAGTGATACCACAGACCATCATTAGTAAGTAATGGTGAACTCACCTGTTAGTGTCAGACGTTCCTGCTCCTCACTGCCGTCCGTACAGCTGACGATCTCGCCCGCTCATCCACGGGGTTTCCCTCCAATCAAAGACGCAGCAGCAGGGTCGCGCCGGGTCGGATGACGTCACAACCCAGTTACTAGCATAGTCAAATTTACGGGCTTTTTTTTTACAAACCCACGTGACTCGGCCAGTAAGCAATTTTAAATATTTTAGCAGTTTCCGTCGGATATTTTACATGCAAACTGTTTTCTAATGTGTATTCCAAATAAACTTTATATAAAAATATTGAGAATGTCTGTTTTTAAACCATATAAGATACTTTATTGTCAGTGTAAACGGCAAAATGTTGTTTAGCAGCCCAGGTGTGTGTGCGTGTGTGTGTGCGCACGCGCATGAACGTGTGGAGTAGCATGGGTGAGTAGGTTGGGGGAGATGTTCATTTCTGCATGGTAAGGCATCAAACCATTGACTGTATATAGAAATGGATGAAGCAAGTGTGACATCACCCATTAGTTTGTGGAGTCGTGTTTTGGAGCCTTCGGCATTTGAAGGTCACCATGTTGGTTGTTTGGAGGCAGAAGCTTACCCTATTTGGATATGACAGAAGGAGTGAAGAGGCAGGTCTAACCCTTGAACCCGAGATCCCTGCCTCAGTGTGAATGAGACTCTACTTGCTTTGTCCATTTCTATGAACAGTCTACATATCAAACAAACAGTGACCTCTCCTCTGTTGGCCAGCATACACAGCATCCAGGTCCAGGAGAGCAGCTCCTGTAACACTCTGTGCTGTCTATACCACCCACGCCTACGTCCTTCCTGTTGTCTGTTGTGCTTAAGTTTATGAGAAGCTGAGGGGGAAGTCCGGCCTGTTTCAATTTCCTGAGGAAGAAAAGCCTCTGCTGTGCTTCCTTCACCAGGTGTGATGTGTTCAGGGACCATGTGAGCTCTTCTCTAAATTGTTCTTGTATGTAACAGTTTATGGGAGATGATCATGTTGAACGTGCAGCTGAAGTCAGTGAAGGCCATCATGACATGTGCTCAGATTCTCCAGAAACAAAAAACACAGAGCGGATTTTAGCTGATGGAACCGTAGGTTGAGGGCATGTTACTCATTTTTGGGACCCACCCTCCTGTTCTGTGCTTGAGTGTGTAAAGAACTGGTTATGGGTGTCCTGGAGTGCACTGTCATGGTTTATCCGTGGGGCACTGCACACTCCAATATAGTCCTGATACCTCTCCATGTCCTCTCGGGATAGTTGTTGTTGTGTGTGAAGTGTCCCTCTCAGTGATCCCCGTACCTGCATTTAGTCTCTCTAATTCCTTTCTTCAAGTCTTTTTTGTATGAATTTCTGTAGGTCAATATCTCACCTGTCCTGAAAGCACCTCCCTGAGCTCTCAGCAGAGACTGCACAGTCTCATCCAGCCATGGTTTTCAATCAGGAAATGGATGTACTGCCAGGATGGCTGTGGTGTATACTGTCTGTGCTTTCAAAACAGTCCTGCCGTAGTGAGATGGCTTCCTCACTCCAGAACTGGACAGTTCCCTGGCCAGGAAATTGATGTTGTGATGGACATTGTGCATCTTTGTCCTAGGTTCTGTGTGGTTGAAGTCTCCTGCCACACTCACAGTATCGTCTGGGTATGCATTGTTCTACTGCTTGTTTATGGTGCTGTGCAGTTCCTCCAGTGCTATCTTATCGTTGATATGTGGTGGTATGTAAACAGCTGTGGTTAAGAGGGCAGAAAACTCCCATCAATAGGATGGCCTGCATTTTACAGTAACATATTCCAGGTCTGGGAAGCAAAGCATCACATTAATGTTCATTGCACCAGTCATTACACACATAAAACCACACGGGTATATGAATGGAATAAACATACATGATGAGCATTTGTAGGCGATCACCCGCACAGATTTCTGGGAGATGTAGTTGGTGGATCCTGAGTGCTGTACTACGAGAAGGAATTAAATTTTATTGCTTAATATAGTTGAATATATCAGTGTCTATTGACAGGGACAGTAAATAACATTGTGTTCTAACGTTTTAGGGGACAAAACAACATGAAATTTCATTAAAATAAATAAATAAATGAATAAATGCTAGCAGCACAGCCACTACCAGAAAGTGGGTGAGGCTGGATGCAAGTGATTTTGTCCATCTTACAAATGTCTTAAAAGCAAGTAGCTGTCTGTTGCTTTACAGTGAGTCAACAATATATATGTTTCTTTCTCTGTCCTCCTTCACTGGCTTGATATGCAGCTTCATCTAAATGAACTGGTTCCAAGTTGCCACCACGCCTGTTTATCTGGTCCTTCACATTTCAGTGGTATCAGCAAAATCCCACTTATGTGCCCCCTGTCTGTGTGGAATCGTTTATCTCTTTGTGTGTACCAGATCCTTGAAAACGGACAATTCAGAAAGCAGCATGTTGTAGATAATGACTATAAATGGGTTTTCAAAGGAGTGCTTTTTGTCTTACACTAACTTGCTCCCAGGTAGGATTTTGAGTTGTTCTACTGTGGTCCAATCATAGACTGTATATAGTCTATGGGGCCCAATAGATGGCATTGGACTTCTGAAACCTGAGTGTTCAGACTGAGATTTGTGCCCTAAAATAAATGACCTACTTCACCTAATTAAGACAATTATCTAATGTAATTGAAGTACGTGTTTGTTTAATGAATGAACATGTGTTGTGTTTTTCTACTCACAAGTTTACAGAAGGGAAGGAAGGATGCGGATTATGTGTGAGGACAAAAGAGAATAATGTAGGCTATGACTCATTCATAACCATAAAAGCTACAGGCAGAATGGCCCTGAATGGTCAGACTAAAAGAACATTTAGTCATCTGAGGATTTCTATATCTGGGTAATCATAATACATTAAATCTATGCTCTTTTTCGACTCAGAGAAGACAGATTTGATTTGTACTTTAAGGACAGTGATTTTATGGAAAGTTCCTGACATAAAACGCAATGAAATGGTGGTACCTTATCTTTTAGGTAGCCAGTTTAAGTTGAACTGATACATTTGTCATATCTGTAGAGAGGGACCACTGAAAATGAATAAGGTCTTTTTCAGTCAGATGAACAAATTATGAGTTTAGAGTTTTGCTGATCATGCTCTGCAGTTTGGAATATTTCATTTTTTCACTGATTCAGCTAAACAAACCCCTGATATGTTTATTACAATCTGAAGATCCATTTCAGGTTTGGTATTATCTATCTGTACTTAAAGACCACTTGACTTGACCTTTAAATGAAGCAAATGTAAAAGCTTTTTATGGGCCGAGTGGGTTGGTTTGATCGATGCAATCAAGACTGCACAGCAAAATGCAATGCTGTTTGTTACTATTCATTAATTATTGTGCATTTACAAAGATCGATGGGAGCATATGTCCCAGGAAGGATTTATATTTACAGCAAGTCAGTCTAAATTGAACGTAATGGACAGTAGATGGCACCTGAAAACAAGTGGGCACAGATATAGTATCAGAGTCAGGCCAAATAAGCCAAATTTGTTTCCTTCATTGTCCATCCCACAAACTATAATCATTTTGAAATTAATCATTTCAAAAAGCAGGTATACAACAAAGTAAAATTTAATAAAATGGTATAATACATTCATTTTCCAAGCATACAAATGCTGCTGGCAAGCTTCCATAAAATTTTATTACCTTACAATTCGTGTAGCAGCTTGGAAACAGCTGGCAAAATTTAATGTTATTATGACCCAACATGAAATTATGATTAGCTAGGTGAACGATTGCAGTTTACCAGGGCAGACAGCGCCACGGAGGTATTACACTGAGGAAAAAGTGTCACAGCCTCCTTTTGATTAAACACACCAAAGCACTATTAAAATAGATGAGGTCACTTTTGTCACTGCCTGAACAGTAGCACACTATAAAGTCAGAATTCCCCTGACAAGCCAAATCCATGCTTTGTAAGGATACTGTGTGTTTACCTCACATCTATAAAGGTTCGATCAATCCACCAAAGCTTTAGAGGTACAAGAGCGAGCAGCAAGAAATAATCCTATATGCACAACACATTGTTCATAGATCGTACAGGTCTACAGTGGCCCTGAAATCAAAACCGCATTTGGGTCTAGCCCTGCATGTATTTAAACACAAACACATAATAGGACTGGATGGTAGGAAGCATTGCATCAAAGGCAACCTGGCCTGTTAAAGGATAAATCATGATAACTGTTTCATGTTGGTTACATCAAATCATCCATTGCTGTCAGACTGAGACAAGTGCAGAGTTGGTACAGGGCCTTGAGGAGTTTGGTATCCAGGGTGACCATTTATGCCTCCACTCCCTCCAACTCAGGGGGCAGGGGGGACTTTGGGTGCTTGCTCTCAAAGTGCTGCTTGAAGGTTTTAGGGTCAGGCATCTGGGACTATGGGAAAGAGACACATCAAACAATTACTTTCAAATTTCATTTGAAAATAATTGTCTTAGATTAACATATGGCTTCTGAGTGATGAATACATTTCATGCACACTTAAAAAAACAAAAACAAAGACAAAATGGTATCTGAATTAACCTGCTAAAATGTCATTATCAGGCAGGTTGTTGTACTTACCCTGCACACAGCACAGGTGAACACTAGCGCTGCCTTGGCTGCAGTCTTTTGATCGTGACCTTTGGCCTTCTTCATCTCTGCCTGTTTTTTGGCATTTTTCTGCTGGGACTGAACCTTTTGATGCCCACGTGCCATATTGGCTGGTAAAGCACAGAGAAGCAGATGTAAGGACAAAGGACATCATGTTAATTGATATTCATGTTGTGGACATTTCTAACTTTTATTTATAGTAGTAGACCATAAAGAAGCCAGTAAGAGGAAAAAAATATATAGAGGTCTTTTTAGTGCACAGAGAGGGCGTTTATAATACCATGTTTAGTGGCAATTTTACCTCATTTACAAGATCTGTGCAAGCCTTTAGTTGAGTATAACACAGTACAAAACACAAAAAGGACCAACTACTCCCACTCTACCTGATTAAGGCAAAGTAAACAAGATAAAGGTCCAGTTTGACCTGAACTTAAAATGCAGGTGGTTCAAGTTAAAATGCAGTCAAGCAGGTCAGGCTATAAAACGTTAAATACGAGGCTAAGAATAATATATATCAATATATATATATATATATATATATATATATATATATATATATATATATATAAAATTTTCACTCGGAACATTTCACTCGTCTGTTTCGTGTTTCGTTGTTTGTTG
>OOFC01017311.1:0-10108 GCA_900323345.1 Pseudochromis fuscus
CAGCTGCTTCTCTAAAATATATTCTAACAACCCTTTTAAGCAAATTTTATTCAGGTCTCAGAGCTTAGCGCAACACTGCGCATGATGACAGATGAATCCCTAATTTCTCCTGACACACAGGTGACTGTTGGACCCTTTTCTGCTTTTGACGTTGCTGATTGCATTTTGCTCGTTCGCTTGGAAAATTGCTTTTGGTTCAGTGAAGTAGCTGGAATTTTATTAAATCAAATCTTACTGAGAAATGTAGTCGATGAGGGTTCTTCAGTCAAGGTTAAAGTGGTGTATATGCCCAGGATGACCGATGACCAGGATGGTTATGTTTCACAGAGATTCAGTGGTTAGTGCTGTCACCATGCAGCAAGCGAGGACTGTATTTGATTCATCACAGACGTCATTACTGCACACTTGCTTCCTTCAGGTACTTTCTTTTGTACCCAGAGACCTGCAGCATATGAGCATATGTTTAAAAGTGATTCTGTCTCTTTGATAGCTTTGCAATAACAAGTACAGGAAACAAAACTGTGCTTTGCAAACGGATTGTCTTGCAAATGCTCAGGTTCTGCACAGTACTTGACCCCGGGACGTCTTGCTGTGTGACCCTGGATGCAGCTCTCCGAGAAATTCTTTGGAAACGCAATCAATAGCATTCTTCACATTCAGCACATATTCTCTGCAACTCCCCTTTTCGCAGCATAATTCAGAGGATGAATATCAGACAAAAGGGCTGTTACACAACATTGGACCCCTGCAGTAAGGTCAGCTTGGCAGTCAGCCAAGACTGTTCAAGTTTTGTATGCACACTGAGAGGACATGCATGTACATGCTGCGTGAAGTATGTTGTACTGTATGCAAACTGAATGTAATGGGAAAATGATCGAGTCGAGCTAAAGCAACCTTCACACTGTACATGTTACCAACATCTCAGAGGATGTTTGGGTGAATTCAGTGTGAATTTGAAAATCAAGTCCCTGATTCACAGCAGTGGTGGAGTCAGAGGTTTGTACTGTCGCCTCACAGCAAGAAGGTTCTGAGTTTCAACCTCGCCTGCAGCCTCATGCCTGCCTGAGGTTTCTCTGGGTACTCCAGCCTCCTCCCACAGTCCAAAGACATGCTTGTTGGGTTGATTAATAATTCTAAGTAAAATAACTAAATATCAGGGGCTGATTCCCTCTGGACACAGACTAACCACAGAATGCATTCAACATACATGAGTACACTATAACATGTATACCCCTATAAACTTGCTTACTCTTGATTACACCTAGACAGAACTGCCCTGGGACATCTTCCCAAAGATGTAACCTCACTGCCTTGTGCGTCTCTCTGTGTCGGCTTCACCAGAAGGTTGAAGGAATAGGTTTTCTCTGTGGCCCAAGTATCCACCAGATGCCAGCTGAGCCCCTTCATCATAGAAGATAGATGGACGGACCTGATTCAGCTGAAGAAGCCTCTTTACATTTGATCAGCAGGTGCTTTAATAAAAGTTTTTATCTGAATCTCCAGTTAAATAAAGGTCAAATAACTAAACTACTGTATTTTCCGGACTATTGAGCACACCTGTCTATAAGCCGCTATTGAATTTATTCATACAGTTTCATGTGGTCCACTCTGACCGGGTCTGATGTGACGAGGCTAAATGTATCGGCGGCACGGAGCTTGCTAGCTTGTAAAAAGCTAACGAGCTTCATGCCGCCCATACAAAAATCAAATCAAATTCACTTTATTCATCTGTTAGGAACTTCGCTTGCAGGAAGAGCCCAGCACAATACACAATAAAACAATAAAAACAATAAAAAAAAAATTAAAAAAAAAAACAATAAATAAAAACAAGACATGTGCATCCACACAACACAACAGTAACAGCAACAGTATGCAGAACAGTTAAAAACTGTTAAAAACTACGATCTGTAGCAAGCGATCAGCTATTTAACAGGCGGATATAGGTGGGGAGGAAGGAGGAGGTGGCCCTTTTTGTTCTCAGAGGGAGAGACCTGTACCTGCGCCCTGAACACATGAGAAACACCGGTGTTTAAGTTCAAAGCGTCAGAAAAAAGTAGCGGCTTATAGTCCGGAAAATACGGTAAGTGAGTGGCTGCTACCTGTAGCTTCATATGCATATATCAAATGTGTACATGGTGTTGCTATTACCCCAAGACACAGACTGTAACTGAAATAGGCAAGGCAAAAAAAAGTGTAATACTCCCAACAGCCACTAGTTGCTGCCTCCAAAAATTGTTGGCTCCAATTGACTTTAATTGAAAAACCATCATTTTGTATCATGAAGTTCTCTGTCAATGCATTTTGTTCCACAAGTCCTTCTGATGCCATTCGTTAGCTGCAGCTTTTGTGAACCAGAGGTCCATAAAAAAAATGTATTTTAGGTTTTAAGTTATTTTCCATTCACTCAAGTCCTTGTGATGAATGATTTTACATTAATTTTCATTTTAAGAAATGCGGATGTCCAGACTGGAGACTTAGAGTATGTTTTGAAAGCGTCTGAAGAAGGCCCCATATGGCTGGTTGCAGCAGATATTGTCTGCTGCAGAGAAGCACCTGGTCAACCTCCCATCACCCATTACGGTGTGATGAGTCACTCAAACACAATGCCTGATTTCATTTACTGGCTCACGTGCAAAGATCTGTCTCACTTTCCCTCCACGTGAACCCCTCATGTGAGAGGAAACGTTTTCCCAACTCAATCACCCATTTTATATTAGATCAAAGCATTAACAGCTCTGTCCTCCAGACATGAATAGCCCGCACTCTGCAGAGTATCATGTTATTAGAGGATCAAACAAGCAAACATTTTCTTGATCTGCAGGATCATGTCAGTTATTGTGCATTCAGATAGTCAGCCCAAATACAGACTGCGTATTTCACCACTCAGTTATCCTTGAGGTGAGAGAAATATTGTAAATTAATATTCTATTCAATCAAGTTGAGAACATTTTAAATGAGCATACAGCAGTGACATTATGCATTATGTTCAAGGCAGCATGCAGAGGTGTCTGTGTATAAACATAAGCGAAAGGAAACATCTGTAGCGTGAGACTGAAGAGACAGGACAGTCAGAAACTTCAGGTGTCTCTTTAATAAACATAATGTTATCTGGTGAATAGCTCTGTCATGTTCATGTCAATATGCCAACAGATAAGGCGGCTGGGTTGTGTAGCTGTTACACTGACTCTCATTATTCTCATAAGCCTATTATACACATCAATAAGCACTTCACAACTTGTCAGAATTAAACTCTGCCTCTCCGCCTCAAGTGACAGTTTAAAATACTACAAATGGAAAAAAAATCGACTCTTAAAAGCTGGCAGAAGGTATTTGGCAACAGGTTTCTGAGGTAGGGGTGAGATAAGCCATTAAATCCTTGAAAAAGTGTTACTGAACTTTGAACTTTGAATGGGAATTACAGTTACTGTGTGTACACACGGAGACCTTATTTGGAAAGCTGCTGAGCAGCACAGCGCTGCAGGGGGTCCTTAAGTCTTTGCGGGAGAGCTTAGCAAAGGCAAAAGGGCACGAGTAAAGGGATAGTTGACATTTTTGAACAGTTAACACATTTTTTATTTAATAATCTGTTCAACGACAAAGCTCATAGGGCATGTTAGTTTGTTTTACAGTCCACACATTCCAGACCCCCTGTGCAAATCCTTTATTAGGAAATTGAAAGTCATTGTCAGGTTAACAAAGCTTGTAATGCCACAAAGAAAAGAGTCCAGGTGTGAGAGTCACTCAGCTCAAACAGGGGACATTCAGTTCTTGGGTTTTGTTACAAAACACTGAGCATTGTCCTACAAAGCCAAAACACAATTTGTAGGACAATTACATGTTTGTTAAAAGCTATATTATGCACATTTACTACACTGTCTACCAGAGACGTCATCATTAAGCCATAGAAAGAGACAAACTGAAGTCAATTAATGTATTAACCTTGAATTAGCTTAACTTCTTCTTTTAAATATTACCTCTAGGAGACAATGTCTTGTGAATTTAGTGGGTAAATAGCCTAATGATGATGTTATGAAGGAGATAAACACTAAATACCAAAAGATGCTATGAAGCTTAGCCACAGTAGCGCCATGTTCTGACTCTGGTGGAATTAATATAAGTTGGGTCAGCCACGTTTAAATAATTAGATTATTAATTTATTAGTTACATAAACTCAAACATATTAATTACTTATTAATATCACAAACAGACAGAGAATCACTTAACAAATCTGAGACATTTTCTAATTATACTTTCACACGAGTGTTTTGTGTTGGGTTGATACACCTGCTGTGAGTCTCACGTTCTCCTTTTGTTTTATTCCTCTGTTTGCCATCTCTTTGCACTTGCTGACCTCCTATCACACATAAGTTGCTTACCCAGTAATGAAATAAGGCCTCACTCGCACTTAATAGGGTGAAAGAAAATTACATTGTGTTAACACACTGATCAGTTATGCCCGTTGGAAACGTGCTGCCAGCCATCCAGACTTGGAAAAAGCACAGATGACCTGCAGCCAACAAACCTATTAAGCTTGGATTCACTGTCTGTTTATCTCTTGTTGTAGGTTTTGTTTCTGTGGAGCCTCAATGACAGAAACCCTCTGATCACCTGCGAGTAGAACTACTGCATATATCTCAGCAACAACTTTCAAATCCATGACATTTATGCTGCTAACCTTACTATTTGATCTGCATTTATTTCACTTCGAACAGTGTTGTGCAGACTTTCTTAGGTGAACATTCCTCCATTGAGGTGGGTGTGTCACTTCATGTGAAAGCATTCAGTCAGGCTTCAGTGGTTTAGTTACTTTTTGACTAAATGCTTCGAGGTAAGAGTCACAATAGCCTCAGTATCTGTAACATGTTGGAGTCCTGTGGTGTCTTTTTTGGAGTGATTCACAGTATTTTCATTTATAATAGCAGGCAAGTCACCAGTACTACACCCTCAGCTCAGTATCAGAGATGTGCAGAAGTGTGTCTGCACTTCAAAAGCAGTGATCGGTGTAAAAACAAGGTTCCTGTTGTGAGAATCTGCTCTGCCTGTTACAACACAGTGAAAGGTTTGCAAGCTCGTGCTAACAACAGTAACAGGGTCACTGGTCGCACAAGGTAGAGAGTGCAGTGTGTTGGGGTGAGGACTGGTGTCTGACCCCGGAGCCTGGCTCAGTGCAGGTTGTAAACACTGCTGCGACTCATGTTAGGCATCGATTTTCCAGAGAGTCAAGGGAGGTGATGTGCCATGTCATGAAATTCTTCCTATCTCCAGTTTGTTACATGAACAGGACTTAAATATTTAGTACTGAGTTACCTTCTGACTCAACACATTCACTTTTGTATGTGTTATAATCTGGTGTCTGTGATACATGGACTGTATATGCAGTGATGGACAAAGCTAACGTGGGGACACCCGTTGGTTTGTGGAGTCACATTTTTAAGACAGGAGTTTGGTATTTGAATGTAGTTATGTTGCTTATTTGGAGTCAGAAGTGACCATATTTGGATATGAAAGGAGGAGTGAGGAGGCGGGTCTGACCCTTGAATTCAAAGATACTGCCCAAGTTCAGAACGCCTAATATCTACTTGCCACTGATATCTACTTATGTGGGAGGCTGTGGCTCAGGTGGTAAAGTGGGTCACCTGTGAATCATAAGGTCATGGGTCTATTTCATGGGTTCGATCCCCGGCTCCTCCTGTCCACATGTTTGTGAGCAAGACACTGAACCCTAAGTTGCTCCCAATGGTGGCTACCGCCTTGCATAGACACTCGGAAGCCTTTGGTGTGTGAATGGGTGAATGAGTTGCCTTGTAAAGCACTTGGTCATGAAAAGGTCATGAAAGTGTTATATAAATGTACGCCATTTACTTAATAACTTAGAAGGAGCAACACATCACTGAAATGAAGAGTTTAGCCAATGACATCAGAATAAATTGTGGAAAAGTATTAGAAGAGTATTTCATGATTGAAAATCAGCAGTATTGCACTGTTTTTACATTGACCTCATTTTTGAGACCCGATGGTTATGTCTATTTCTATAGTCTATGGTGTGGTATGAATGTGACGTTTATTTAGCCTATTTCTTTTTGCAGATCCAGTCAATAGATATATTATAATTGGCTGAAAAGAGTGACCCACATATGGCATTTGAAATACATTCACAAGGTAATATGCAAATGATTAGTCAGCAGTGAGCAAAGTTGGTCAAAAGTGTGTTTCAAAAGATTTACCAGATAGATTCACGATGTATGTATCCATATTATTATAGTGTATTCAACAGTATGGGTTTATTTGTAGATAGATAGATAGATAGATAGATAGATAGATAGATAGATAGATAGATAGATTTCTTAGCAGACTTATAAAGTATACGACTAAATGTATTGCCCAAATTGGTCAGTCTGATGCTGATCTTCAGCTTGAGGTCAGTCTTCATTGCAGCTGATCTAATATCATCAGGAGAACCTAGACCAAACTTTCCAAGAAACATCTCTGGCATCTAGATGTATCTGTGCCTTGAAGACTTCAGGCTGAGTCAGAAATGTGAAAAGCTTTGAACACCAGCAGCAAAAAAGACAGGACGACACTGAATATCACAAAATCGATGTTTCCCCAAAAGAATATTTTTTACATGTTGGCCCTGTACAGTTCTTGCTGCGTATCAACTGTCACATGTTGTTACAATAAAAGCAGAATGTACTTTACAATTAGATTAACAGCACTTTCCAAAAATATTATGACCAAAATGTATTTTCATGACTTCTGACCAGCACTTTATATTTAACATAAAAAAGTTATGTTTTGTTATGTAAAGTGCTTCATAAGTTCCCCTTGACACAAAAATGACAAATGAAGAAGATAAAATTGGGAATTATGTTTCCATTTTGCATATAGAAGAATACACAAAAAGCATTTAACACAATATATCTTGCCACATGTCAAAAACAACCTTCTGTCATTACAAAATAACAATCTGCTATTTCATATGCTAATTCAATCTTGTAGTTACATATAACTACATTACATATAATTATACCAAATGTATTTTCTCAGTCGGTGGGATGAAAAGTAGTAACAAAACTCCATCTCCAAGTTACATTTTTGCTTGGACATTTTCCCTCCCTGTCAGCATCCACGTCATTGTGACGGCACATGGAGACACATCACTTCAGCTCCAGTAAAGCTGAAAGCAGCTCTCACAGGTGAAACATCTTTGTCAGGCTGCTGTTTGGTTCGGGCCCCCTTGTGAAGACCTCGATGGGTCAGAGACTGTTACAAGGACCTGCAGGGGCCAGACTGCCCCAGTCTTGCTTTGTTAACCCCTGCCTTGTTCCTGTCAGATTCTTCACACACAAGAATAGAAAAGAGGGAGAGCGGCACCAGCTTACCTGCCATTTGCCCTCCTGTGCCGCTGCCTTAATAGCCACACAGATGGACATCTTCCTGACACCGAGCGACAGACGCTTGAGGGAGGGAACGAAGAATAGACATTTTGGCTGCCTAATCTCGGGGGTCAGACTGAGTTTAGTGGAGCAGGCCAGAAACAAATTAGAGGGGTTTTTTTTTCGGGGGAAGTAGTTTCCTAGTTGCAGAGTGGAAATCACAGACCCTCACTGAACAAGAAGATGGGTGTGAAGACTGGAGAAGCAGTGAGAAGCTTTTAGAGCAACATAATCTCACACAATCCCTTCATTATATATTTATTCAGGGGTGTCTCTTAGTCCTGTAAAGCTGCATTTCCACCATTTGCAAATTAAATCAACTTATTTGCCTTTGGGTGCAAATAATTTTTAATTGAGTGTAACTACCAGAAAAGCCTTTTCACTCAGATAAAAGCTTTCAGTTTTCTTCTCTCAGTGTGAAGCAACGATTTCAGATAGTTGCACAAACAAGCCAATTTCAGTATTTCCAAACACTCCATATAAGTCATTGCTAGGTCCCGTCCAATCAAAACCATTACTTATAGCTAATGCAGTGTCACATTAATGAGTGTTATTGTGGTGGAATCAAGAAAGACAATCAGAAATTTGTGTCTTCCAGTAAGGAAAGACTAGAAACTAAACAATATGAAACTATAACCACTTTTGACCAATTGCAACAACCCTAAAGCCTCCTCTCTGGCTGCTGTAATTATGCATGAAGCAGTCAGGAATGAGACCATCCTTTATTCACCGATGCAGCCTTTCTGCTTTGAAGCTGACACTTGGAAATGTGAGGGATCAATGAATTAACGAAGCACAACTGAAAATCTTTCTGCACATGATTTATTTAAAACCTTGTAAGCCGTAAAACTTCATACAAACAGTACATTTCAGGTTGACTCACAGTCAAAGAAATCAAACATCAATGTTCATAAATATAGAAAAGAGTTTTTTTTCTGTTTGCTGTACAGTGTTTGGACTTCAATAAATATCACTGTGTGTTTTACTTTCAAGTTTTAATAAAGGATCCAGTGTAAGTCTTTTCAGTCACTTTTTCCTTAAATTCAAATCTTTCACTTGTGGGTTTTTAAGAGCTTTTGTTCGATCTTAAGACATTATCTTTGGCTTAAGCTTCATAAATAAAGGCACATTTATTTTGTGCATAGAATTTCTTCCAAGTTGAAGCCTCATCTGACACAGCATAAAAAAATACATAGCGCTTAAACATAATGCATACGTGGCTGCATGTGTGGTACATGTTAAATGTCTACATGAGTATAGCTTGAGTGCAGAAAACATCTGTAACCTCTGTGACATTGTCTTGTGTCCATGAAGCTTTAATGGCTTTTTATTTCTTTGTGAAAGTAGCTCCCATCTGTGGAGTGTCTCTGCCCCTCGGACCTTCACTGTCACACAGAGATGTGACATATCTAATCATTTTTCACTGACAGATTGTAAGCGCCATCCAGTCAGCTCAGATTCACATACAGCTCCTTCTTCTTCTTCTGTGTTACTAAAACGAGTCTGTCCGTCTCCTAGCAAACACTGCAGACATGCTTTTCACTATGCCCTTGAACCCCAGAGGCCTCTTCGTGGTCAGCTTGGCGTCCTTCATCCTGTCCACCAGGCCGTGAAACACCATGAGCACGCTGTGGTAGTTCTCGGCTGCCGACACCTCGTAGAAGTGGCAGTCTGTGTTGAGAGCCAGGAGGCGGCCCTCCTCGCTCAGCACTGTCCGCCTGTGGTGCAGGTCCCTTTTGTTACCCACGATCACTATAGGCACTTTGTCTGCACTGAGGTAGTCTTTGGTGGACCTGATGGCCTGAATGAGCCGGCTGACGGTGTTGAAACTGGCCCTGTCACAGATGCTGTAGACCAGAACGTAGCCGTCCGCCCACCGGACCTTCTTCTCAAAGAGAGGCGTCTCCACGGACAAATCCTGGAAAAGTCAGACATCTAAGAACAGCAGCAACAAGCGGTGGAACAAAGCACATTCACTCAAGTGATTTACTTCAGTACAAATACGAGTTACTTGTTGATTTTGTTCCCATTTTGTGTTATTTATTTCAGCTGCAGTGAACTTTTTGATCCTTACTGCCTGATCATGAGCTACAGGGACACATCACTTTATTAAAACTTTATTCAAATGTTTCTTAGACATACAGGCAGAGGTAAAACAATGTTCAGGAAGTATTTTTTTTTACATTGTTCTATACCTAATGGTTACTACAGCATGTCAGAAGAATCAAACTATGTTAATACCACCATGCTCTTTATTAATCTTCTCACCTCAGAAGAATAAGGTGAATCCCAAATATTGAGAGTGGTCTCCCTGCCATCGACTAAAAAACTGTGGCTGTAGATGGATTCTGCAAGAACAGAAGAAAACAGTGAAATCAGGAGAGATCACGTGAATTAATAAAAAGGCAGAAGATGAAGGATGAAGTTTAGGACACTCACCAATGTCTCCATACTCTCCGATGAATCTCCGGGTGAGGAGGCGCACAGTCAGCGCTGCAAAACAACCAGCTTTGGTTCACAATGTGTAACACAAATATATTCAATACAACCTCATATCTCCTCTAAAGACGTGTTTTTGTTGCTGTTGTTGGGGTTTTTTTTACCTGATTTGCCGACACTCTCCGTCCCCATCACAACAATATTGGCATCCATGTTCAGAGACACAGCTGTGC
>OOFC01017312.1:15304-25911 GCA_900323345.1 Pseudochromis fuscus
TTCTTGTACCATTTTTCCACAACATTTGCTCCAGTGTGGGTGGGGTGGGGAGGGAAGGGGGGGGTAAAATTCAACAGACACAAAGCTGCCTACCCGATCAAACTTTCACCAGTACCTTGGAGGCCTCACACAGGCTGAATCAACTCTTCTGGTTAAGGAAATGAAACTTGCATACCAGCACCAGCTCACCTGCCAAAGAGTCTCTTGTGGTTTGTCTGTAGTCGCAGATGCTTCACATTGACTTTATTTCATTACTGAGGGAACAAGGCCTTTTTACAGTTTATAATTGCAACCGTTTATATTATTATTTAATGGTAAGAACATTTTATACTTTACAGTGTACCTCAGAGAGGAAGGGGGGGGTGCAGGCCGGGTCTTGCTGTAGGGAGGCAGAGCTGAAAACAGTTACACAGACAGGAAACTATTTCAATAGACTCGGGCTTCCCCTTTCTGTGCTCCCACAGCAGGCGTGAAGGATTATTTAAGATTACCGAGCCTGTTTGTGATCTGCCGTGAAGGCGGCAATTCATCATGTTGTGCACATCGTGTATGGAAGGACGCCATGACTGTATTGAAGAGGTATAAACGCAGGAAACCTAATGTAAACATGCACAATGGTTAAACTGAAAACAGCTTTGATAGCTTTCGCTTGTAGATTGTTATTGAATTAAATGAAGAATAAGGCGGGCATCCTTTTTATGAATGAATCTCATGAAAATTATCTGTCTGTCCAGTCAAGCCCAATAAAACCTCCTGAAGATACATAAGTAAAATAATAGCTAAAGTAGAAGAGAGCACAAACCTTCACCGAGGCATAATCCAGCTGTACTGATGCTATAGACCAGGGGTGTCAAACTCATGCCATGGAGGGCCGAGACCCTGCAGGTTTTCTTTCCAGCCACCTCCTAAAGCAGGTGATCTTGATAATCAGCGTCTCCTTCAATTTGTGGGAAGCAGCTAATCAGTGAGATCAGCTGCTGGAGAGCCGGTTGGAAAGAAAACCTGCAGGGTCTCGGCCCTCCATGGCATGAGTTTGACACCTGTGCTATAGACTGAGCACTGTTGCCCCTTGTGGTGAAAATAGCAATATCACCTTGTTAAAATATTTCTCAGGATTTGTTGGCCTGTGCTAAAATGATTAAAATCCCCCAGTTCTCAATGCCAAGTTCATATAAAAAAGTACTTTGTGTCTGTATTTTAAAAAGCTATGAAGAGTAAACTTCAAACATTATGAGCAACATGCAGCTAATGCTTTTAGCTCTTTCCTGGGACAGTAAAAATAGAAATGATCACCAGCCTCATTCTGTCAAAGTCCTGTATTATCACAGGTTTCAGGCTGACACTTGACTGTCCACACCTGGAAGTCTGACTCACTGGGAGGAACTGGAACCAATAACAGTGACACACCTTGTGTGTGGCTGTAGCAGCAGCTTGTACAGAGGAGTTTATTCACTGCAAAGCACTATGCAAATTTACATTTACAGAGGCTGTTTGCAATATTAGGTTGAGGTATAAACATCTTTGTTGTGTCTCTGGGATCAGGGTGAAGCGCATTGAAACAATAAACCTAAGTGCAATTCAAACAGAATTAGAGAAACAGTCTTGATTATTTTAGATACAGTGTGAGCAGATATTTTTCTACAGAAGCTTCATCGTCACACGAGTCGACCCCTTCTTGATGAACTGCTCGGTGATTTCTTGAAGAGATGATGTATTTTACTTGACTGAATTGTTGTGGATTTCATCTATTTTCTTTATTAAGTGGATGAACCTTTAAAGGGATTGAGTCTAAATAATTTCATTGCTGATATTTTGTAGTTTTTCACTTCTAACTGTAGGATTTGATACTATTTCAGGGACCATTTAACATGTTAAATTCAGTACATTTAACTTGCATTGTTTGTTTTTTGTTCATCTCTCTGTTCATTATTACCTGTATTATGTTTTTCCACTTTGTTTCTTACCCCTCTGCATTTCCCTCAAATATATTAGCCTTGTATTTTTCCATGCTGTTAATGTAGTCAAAGCTGCAGCTGCACTTCAGTCCACAGGAGGAGAGCAGTGGTGTGGACACTAAACCAGTCGTAGTTTAAATCAACGATGAGACAATCAAACTAACAGCACTGCTGAAATGTATTTCTTACTTTAAAGCTCTTACAAAGATGCGTTTATTAATGTCCCAATAAAATATCTTTATCAACTCAACCAGTGTGTTTTATTTGTGTAGCCTTTTATTGAAGGTAATGATGACCATAGACTGCATGTAGACATGGACGAAGCAGGCGTGAACTCACCTCTTGGTTTGTGGACTCACACTTTGAAGCCAGGAGTTTGGTATTTGAACGTCGCCATGTTGCTTGTTTGGAGCCAGAAGTGACCATATTTGGAAATATAATGAGTCAATCAAACTAACCACGCCCCTAAATATTTATTTTTTTGAAGCCCAATATCTACTTAATGATGAACCCCCAGATCACCGAGAAGAAGAGTTGACTTTAACTAATGACATCAGTGACTTGTGGAAAAAAATGTATTGACTGAATAGTTGATGATTGAAGTCACATGGAGCCAGACTGTCATCCATTTCTATATACAGTCTATGGTAATAATAACATTGAAATGGACACAAACGGGTGCAGATTTTACATTTGATTCTGAGATCCAAATAAACATATTAACTACAGCAGTATAGTAAAGACATAGTAACATCAACACCATTGATAAGCTTATGGCGGAGAGACATCTTTCAAAGTGGAACTATTTGCAGCACTACTAAAAATACTTGAATCATTTGTATTCTAGTTTTGACCCCAATCTTGTGGTCAAGCAATGTTTAAAAACTCCTCAATCCTTTTTAATGAAAACCAAAATACCGTATTTTCCGGACTATAAGCGGCTACTTTTTTTCCGACGTTTTGAACTTAAACACTGGTGTGCCTCACGTATCGGCGGCACGAAGCTCGTTAGCTTTTTACAAGCTTGCAAGCTCCGTGCCGCCGATACATTTAGCCTCGTCACGGTCAGAGTGGACCACATGAAACTGTTTGAATAAATTCAATAGCGGCTTATAGACGGGTACGCTCAATAGTCCGGAAAATACGGTAGTCATTATTTTGAAGATCTACAAGCTGAAAACAGCTGCTTTAAGGCTCCAATTAGCACAAACATTTATTATTCTGACTGAAACATGTTTGAAATAATGATTTTAAGTAGCACCTGGTCCTGTTGGATGCACTGGGCAGGACAACCTTGCACAGTACTGTAAATTTCTCCAATCACTGCAGTACTTCTCTACTATCATTCATTCCCTGTTAACTCTATAAAAGCCAGGATGTTCAAACGATGCTGGTAGACAAGTGCAGGCCTCTGGTACCTGTGATTCATGCCTTTCTTCCAGATACTCTCCCCCCGCTCTCCTGGTTGACCTCCTCCCCCCGTCACGCCGCTCAGGCCAGCAGGAGGCTGAGAGCAGGCAGCAGGACGAGTGCCGCTCCTCCCCAGCTGAGGGCAGCAACACCCTCAGCGCCGTTACACAGGTCTGTGTCACAGCACACGTTGGTGTAGTTGAAGAAGACGCCCGACGCGTATTTCTGTCCACTCTGTCCACACTGGGACGCGATGGCACAGCTCTTCTCATACATAGTTACTTGTAGTGCGCCTGTGAGAGGAGAGAGGACACTGGCATCTGTAGGTGGTAACCCTCCTGTTGTCCACACATTTACTAACAGTGTGATCCCAGCAAGTTTGACCTCCAGAAAATCATCATATTCACATTAATAATTTGCTGCTCATCCTAGTTCCAGCTCACAGTGAAAATTCTGAGTGTTTCTGGGGTCTTCATCCTCTGATTAGACTCTGACTGTTTCACCCCACCCACAGAGTTATTTATAGAGATAATTTGATGGCATCACAGGCATTAGTGAGCTGATGAAAGGTGGTGCCGAGGGCTGATCTGTTGAGTTTTTTTTGTTTTTACTGAGAGAGGATCAGTTTTTATTTTAGTGGCAGCAACAGCACACACACATCAGACAGTCTGCAAATATTCAGAAACATATATTATTTTTATATATCTGTGTTTTTTGCTTCAGGATATTATATTAAACAGCTGCTGTCAGGTCAAAGATTTGATCTATAAATATAACAGATTAAATGTAGCACTGATATATACAGACTGTTTGATTTCTCACAGCTGCTGCCGGACAACCAGGCTTTGTTTGCCCATTTTTAACCATCACACTTGAGACTCTCTGACAATAATCTCATAGACAGAAGCAGATCTGGACCTCACCCCGTCTCCCCGTCGCTCTGCTGGACAGGCAGCGCTGGCCGGCCGGACACTCCAGAGGAAACTGCAGGCAGTCCATAGGGGAGATGGCCGGAAACATGCAGGTGTAACAATGCAAACAGGCTGAGGGACACAAAGTTATGACATCACTTAGAGGGAGGGTCATGTTTTTAAAAGTCTGGAGTTGAGATCAACAAAAGGTTTTAAAAATCTGATATTGTCATAGAAGTAAATATTTTGATTGTTTTATCCCAGAACTGAGTAAATATTTGAAATTTTGTAGTTTTTACCTAATATTATATTGTTTTTACCACACTTTTTATTGTTTTTTACCCAACATTTGGTGGTTTTTACCCAGTATTTAGTTTTTCACATTTAAAAAATAAAGAATAAATTGTAGGTTAAAAACTACAACCTGTTGGGTAAAAACACCTCATTTTACTGATTTAATTGAACCCAGCATATAGTTAATCCAATATTTACCCAGTGCTGGGTTAAAACAACCCAACATTTTTTAGCGTGTACAAAACATAAACATGTATTTTTGATCATTTTGTTCTTAAAGAACATTTTACTGTTGACAAATAAACTTTACTGACAAACTTTTTAACAGAAACTTTGTGAAGATCATCAAAATGGTTGGTTTCTCTACTGCAGCAACATATCAATTAAAAGGGAAAATTACACAGTGGTTTTTAGTTTGTCATCTTTAAATAGAAACACCTTCAATTTGAATTAATGGCAGAAAATCTAAAATCAACCACTGGCTATAAGTGGTTCAGACTCTCCTATTAAATTTCTAAAATCCAAATGATGCTCTTTCTGTGTAAAGTTTAATTCCAAAGTTTTTCTGAGCAGATCAAATCCTGTGTGTATCATCCACAGTTTTGATGTTTTCAGTCAAAATTAACTGCTTTTATGGCCTGATTGAGCTGCTAGAGGTTTTATACTTTGTAAGAAGGCTGTAGGAGAGGTTTTCATTGAAGCCTCCTCAAGACATTTTTACACATACACTCTGTTTTACATACCTGCCAGAGGAAGACAACACAGGAGAACAATTAAAAGTTGTGAGCGAGGCATTATGTTTCCTTAAAAGTCCTTAAAAGTCCCTCAGTCAACTTTTCAGGCTGGATAATGCTGATGAAATCACCTCCACGATGGTACAACTCCAACAGCTTGATCAGGCCACAGAGCTCAATCCCAAACTAAATTTCTCTTGCAGATTTTTGTCTATATTTTTTAATAATTTGATACTTCCTCAGCACTGGTAGATCATCTGAGTTTTTCTCACTCTGATACTGTTGCGATGATATTCAGCCAGTCAGTGTCTCCTCCCTTTTAATTAAATTTAAAAGCAGTAATTGTGAACAGCTGACATTATTTAGAGGCAGTGAAAAAAATGAAGGTTTATATGATGTATTAGGTTTGAGTTTTATGTTCATATGAAGCTTCGAGAGCCTGTACAGCAATGTTTACTCAGTGATTGATGTGATATTTAGAGGGCATGAGAAGCAAAGAGAGAAAAGACAATGTAACGGAGCTGACCTCACTATAAATGATCTGAGCACATCAAAGTCAGAAGTAGTTTTGAGAATTTTTGATTAAAAAAATTCAACCAGTCCTGCTTAAAATGTGGTAAATGATGACATGTAGTTGGCCAAAGTAACCCAGAACTCCTCAAGGATTGAAAACATTGTTGAAGCACGAAGGATAAACATACATTCAAACTTTAAATAAATTATTAAATGGTAAAACTCTGATTTTGTTTCAACAAAACAACAGAAAAATTCTTAGTTTGGTACCCAACATTTTGTAGTTTTACCCAGTGTTTTGTTGTTTTTATCCAGTATTTTGTACTTTTAACCCAACATTTTGCAGTTTTTATTACCTAAAAAACAACATAATGTTGGATAAAAACAACAACAAAATGGTAAAAACTGTAAGTTGTTGTGTAAAAGCAGCCCATCTTATTGGGTTAAAATTAACTCAGCATGTACTTAGTCCAGTATTAAAAAAAATCTATCAATGCTGCTTAAATTATCCGACATTATAACAAAAAGTGGGCCAGAACTCCTCAAAGATTAAAAAGATGAAAAAGAAAAATACATTCAGACTTTAAATGAATGATTCAATGGTAAAAGTCAGTTTAAAAAAATAACCACACAATTCCTAGTTTGGTTGGTGCTGAACAAATTTGTGCTTGTAACCTGATGTTTGTACAAGTCTGCAGTCGCAGTGCGAGACAATCTGTTTTATTTATCAGAGTAATAAAAAACAAGACATTTGCGTGAGGGCAGCAAATACTGCAGAGAGACGCTAAGACAGAAGTGAGAAAACACCAGTGAAGTCAGCAGGGAGCAGAGAGAGTCAGCAGATGGAGGAACTGTGTTAGAGACGGTCAGCATGTCAGAGACAGAGAGCCAGTGAGCTGGAGAAGGAGCCTGTTTAACTGAATTATCCTCCGGGCCGTAATAGGAGACATGAGGGCAGCGTGCAGGACGGTCTGCTGACAGCAGTCTTGTGATGGAGTGAGCCAAGCAGGCTCAGACTGAATAAGCTGTTTATCAGTTCATTGATTACACAACACAAGACTCCAAAAACTCCCCGGAGATGTTTTTATTTCTTGTACATATGCAGCATATATTTGGGTTATATTTGTTCATTATGATAAAATACTGCATGCAGAGATGATCCAGAAGCTTTTACAAGTCCTGAGTGTTGTTAAGAATTTATGACTTGTCAGGCTCCTTGTAGTGATAAGTGTTTGCTGTTACAACATTAGATTTCTGAATGGAGCTATAGCAACACAGGTACAGAGGGCATTACAGTTACTGATTTTTCTCTCCATCCTTTGGATTAACTTTATTAACCCTCCTATTATCCTTGGGTTTCAATTTGACCCCCTTAATGTTTAACATCTCAAAATAAGTTAATTTTTTTCATGGCTTTTTAAAATTGAATGGGAACATATGAGCAAACATTAAAGGAAAATGTGTTTTCAATGTCTCGTACTCACTTATCATTGGTGTTAAAAATAACAAATAATGTAGTTAGAAATAATTTAGATTCTTTGTGATTTTTGTGTTTTTTTCAATAGTCCCTTTTTAGGTATTCTGAATATAAGAGGGTGGGATGGGGGTTATGTTTTGTTTAAAGAAATATTGAGGTAGTCAACAAAGCAACATAAAGTACCCGAAACCTAAACTCCAGTAACAAATTGGTTGTAATAATTTTCTGGAGGTTCAAATTGCTGCTGTCAAACTGACCATTGGGGTAAAAGATGGAGTAAATATGAGGATAACAGGAGAGTTAAAGAATTTGCACACATCCAGCCAAAATAAACACTAGTACTGCTGTTCAATAAAAGTATTTCATCTTCAAATTACAGCTGCATGAGTTAATAAGAACTGCATGTTTTGAACTTTTCAAATGTTTGATCCAAATATATATTTATATATATATATATATTTTTAAATTAAATATTGGACTAACTACATGCTGGGTACAAATGATGAAATGGTTAAAAAAGACAAAATCTTTGGTTAAAACTACAAAATCTTGGGTAAAAACAATTCATCTTATTGGGTTAAATTAACCCATTATGTAGTCGGTCCACTATTGACCCAGTTCTGGGTTAAAACAACCCAAATGTATATGTATATATTGTGTTTTAAAACTTTAAACTACCAACATACAATGGGAATAATGCCTAACTGACGCACACTGGCTCCCAGCGTCCTCCATGTCTGTGGATGTTTCCACAGACAGGGCTGAGTTGACGGGGATGTGTTGTGTGCTGGCTGAGGGATCTCAGTGGACAGATGGTGTTCTTTAATCCTGTCTGTGACCTCTACCTCCCATCCTCCATCCCTACACACATCCCTCTGCTGTTTCATCCACCTCACATTTTTCTATTTCTGCTTCCCTATATCACCTCATCGTCTTCCACCCAGTGTCTTTGTCTCTGGCGCCTGCGTCTCCTCACTGCAGTAACCCAGTGTAGTCACTAGAAGGATATATTGTGCAGCTGCATGAGCTAAAAACTCATTAATGTCACTGTTTATATACACAGGCTCAGGGATGTTTACACCACAGCTGTTCAAATGTACAAGTACCAGTGGATAAAAATGCAGGATTATTAATTGCAAACACAATTCATGTTTACCTGATGTTTTCTGAGGCAACTTGTTTATCCAACAATCACAACATCATTTGACCCACTTTTCAGGAAAAGCCAGATTATTATATTTTATGCCACGTCACCCAGACAAAGACGAAGATGGCACAGTTTATATCTTTTAATCTAGGATGACTTTGATTTACTGCAGACAGTCCACGCATATTATATATAAAGCACAGGCATGACTCTTAGACAATTGATCAGGATTACGGGGGGATGTGAGAGAGGAGGCCTTAAGCTGACATTAATTCAGTGTCTTAATACAAAGGAGGGGCGTCAGTGTGGCAAAAGAAGGGATTTTCTTAGTGGAGGCCTGATTTATTTTCTAGCAACATTAGTTTGCCAGCTAATGTCTGTAGAGATTGTCAGTGATCATGGTTGTGGTTGTACAAGACGAATCCTTCACCAGAGTATAGATTAAACCAAGTAATTACTGACAGGGTACACAGCAAATTTGTGGAGTAAAAAAGTCTGGAGTTAGGCAAAAAAGGATGAAAGAGTTACATTTCTGCACTTTATTCTGTAAATTTAACTCCAGCATGTGTTCAGGGATACTTTTGAACTGTGTGATTTTTCAAGTGTTGAGGAGCATTACTGAACACGATAATAGATGTTGATTGCTGGGCGCAGCAACATGGAAGACTAGTGTGCACATCGCTATGAGAATATGATTTCTGAAAATAAGAATATATAAACACACACAGCAGCATAGCACAATATCTGTTCATAATCATATACAAAATAGCGTTTAAGAATTATTTTCTGTTTTGTTATTGTTATTTGTATCGTCTTGTTAACTGATCAGCTGGGGCACACGTGTGTTGCAAGGGGGAGTTGCATCAGTACTTCAAACAATAGTAAAAGGCTGTTATTGAACCACATATGATGAAATATTCTCGGTATATGTGCATATGCACATGAAGCTTTAAAGGAGATATATTATACTGGTTTTCAAGAAGTTTAAATAAGTCTTGAAGTTTCTTGGTGAAACTCCACTTTGATCCTGCATTTTAGTCTGCCTCAAAAACACTCTGTCAGCTCTACTAAGAACTGGCTGTTTTCCAGTGCCTGTCACTTTAATGCAATTGACTTATGTGATAATGCTCATTTCCGTTGCTCTGCACTTTCTACGTAAGGATGGTGTTGTTGTAACCAGGCAACCAGAGTATTGTGAGGAATCAAAAATGACATGAATCTATGCATCCATTTGTTGCTGTGCGTGGGTTTTTACATCCCAAAATCGAACAGCTGTAAGTTTAGTGCTCTCATGTCGTAGCCAAACTTCTCTCGCAATGGAGAAATCCAACATGGCGGGTCCTACGAAACGTTTCTTCCAGCTGTGGGTGAAGACCACATGGGGACCTCAGCTGGGGAACAGCAGTTGGCTGATGCATTGTCTGATATACTGTTATGTAACAGAATATCAGAATCCAGATTTGCTCCTTTTACCACAGGTGTTTATCTTCAAGCAGCTCACACAACAATAAGGTGGTTTTAAAATCTCACTATCAGTGGGCTTGGAGGCAGCCAAATACCAAACAAAAGACTTTAAAAAGTAAATTTTCCATAATATGTCCCCTTTTAGAGCAAAACGAATGAGCCATCCGATCACAGTCAACAGACAACAACATACTTACTGTAAAAGAAGAGGCTCGTAGCTCCGGAACCGGACCTCGCTCGGACTTGGGGGTGGCGTCAACGCGAAGCGCATGCCTGAAAATGGGGGGGTAGGACTTGGTTCCGAGTCTCTAGGACCTTTCTAACACTAACCCTAACCCTAGCCACAACCCTAACCCTAACCCTAACCCTAGTTTGGGCACTAACCTTAGTTTTGAAGAGGCTCGTAGCTCGGGAACCGGACCTCGCTCGGACTTGGGGGTGGCGTCAACGCGAAGCGCATGCCTGAAAATGGGGGGGTAGGACTTGGTTCCGAGTCTCTAGGACCTTTCTAACACTAACCCTAACCCTAGCCACAACCCTAACCCTAACCCTAACCCTAGTTTGGGCACTAACCTTAGTTTTGAAGAGGCTCGTAGCTCCGGAACCGGACCTCGCTCGGACTTGGGGGTGGCGTCAACGCGAAGCGCATGCCTGAAAATGGGGGGGTAGGACTTGGTTCCGAGTCTCTAGGACCTTTCTAAC
>OOFC01017314.1:0-10655 GCA_900323345.1 Pseudochromis fuscus
CTGAAGGCATCAAAATTATGAATGAACACACGTGGAGTTATGTACTGAACTAAAAAAGGAGAAATAACTGAAAACATGTTTTATATTCTAGTTTCTTCAAAGTAGCCACTGTTTGGTCTGATTACTACTTTGTAAACTCTTGTCATTCTCTCCATGAACTTCAAGAGGTCGTCACCTGAAATGGTTTCCACTTCACAGCTGTGACTTATCAGGTTCATTAGTGGAGTTTCTTGCTTTATCAATGGGGTTGGGACCATCAGTTGTGTTGTGCAGAAGTCAGGTTAAGCCCTATTGGACAACTGTTAAAATACATATTATGGCAAGAACCAATCAGCTAACTAAAGAAAAACTAGTGGCCATCATTACTTTACTTTACTCTACAATGTAGATAGTCATGAAAATAAAGACAACACATTGAATGAGAAGGTGTGTCCAAACCTTTGGCCTGTACTGTACAACTCTGCTTCAAACGTAGTAATAATCAGTAACATCCCTGTGGCTACGTCCCTCTTTGAAAAACACTGCATGTGTTGTACCTGCACAGTTTGCGTATGAGGTCCTCAGGTCTCTTGGTGATCTTCTTGGGAAAGTCCATCTTCTCGATGCCCTTCAGGATGAAAGTGTAGGTCATCATCTGGTCGCTTCCTGAGAATGGAGGACTGTGTGGTGAAGAAGAAACAGGTTGACATTTTCCTTTCAGTTTTCAAGCAGCTTTGATCAGCGCACTGTGTACAACTGAGCAAACGATAATTACTTCACATCAGCAGGGAGATCGAAGACATAAAAAGTGGGATGATTGTGCAGCACTTAACTCCCACAAGGCTTTGCTGCAGGTTGGAGTCGCATCATGAGCATGTGCACTGACCTGCCGGTGAGGAGCTCGAACACCAGGATGCCCAGAGACCAGAAGTCCACGCTGAAGTTGTGGCCTTTGTTGAGGATGATCTCAGGGGCCACGTACTCTGGTGTACCACAGAAGGTCCAGGTCTTCTGGCCACATCGGATCTTTTTGGCAAAACCAAAGTCGACCTGGGAAGAAAAAGTTAACCAGTTAACTCTGATATTACAATAAGGATCGTAGGATGTTTAAGTATAACATACTGCCATCTGGTGTGGTGGTTGGTACTGCACACACAACAAGAAGGTTCTGGGTTCTTGGCTCAGACCTTCCTGTGTGGAGTTGGTCTCCCTGTGTAATGGTGGGTTTCCTCCAAAGACATGTTTGTTAGGTGAACTGGTTGCTCCAAATTGACCACAGGTGGGAGTGTGAGCATGGGTGGTTAGTGTGTTAGCCCTGTGATAGGCTGGTGACCAGTCCAGGGTGAACCCTGCCCTGAGCCCATTGCCAGCTGGGATAAGCTCCAGTAGTCCCCCGCAACCCACTTTGATAACCAGGTACAGAAGAAGAATGAATGAATGAATGAATGAATGAATGAATACTGCCTTCTGGGTCCTGTGACAGACCAGGGTAGACAATGACTTTTGACCATGATCAGCTGGGATAGGCTCCACCCCCGATGGATGGAATAGATATTGCCCTCTGTGGTTTCAGTCCTTTTATTAATTCAAGAGTCGATGCTCACATCAGAGGCTGAGCTTTATTTACACAGAAAAACCATTGAACAGATCTTGACTTATTTTGCTTCTTTGTGTTTTCTTATGAGATAGAGAATCACCCAAGGAACTAATGATTACACTTTGGTCAAGATCAGAGGATGGGATCCTGTCTGAAAAGGTTTTAATAAGATATTGTTGCTATTTCACCACAAGAGGGCAACACTGTTCAGTCTACATCATCAGTACAGTTGAATTATACCTCGGCGGAGGTGTGTAGTCTCAGTGCTTTCTGGTTTATTAGTAGAGTTAGTCATAGGTCATCAGTCCTGGTTTTTAGGTTTCAAGGGATCAAAACGTTAAAGTTATTGCTTTGTCTTCAACTCTGCCTCCGTCCATTATTAGAGAAGTGGCTTTTACTTGACTGTGAGTTTTTATTTGAGGAAACAGGGCATGTGTAATTGCTGGCATCACACACCAGTTTGATGTATCCCTCAGTGTCCAGCATGAGGTTCTCTGGCTTCAGGTCTCTGTAGAGGACCCCTTTACGATGGAGGTAATCAAAAGCCTCCGTGACACAGCCGACGCAGAATTTGGCCGTGGGCTCATCAAAACTCCCCCTGAGGACGACAAGGACACAAACTTACTGAGATTACAACTATACATTGATGTGATTTCATGACAAGGCTGCGATAGAAAGACGCTCCTGAAATGATGTTATGTTACCTACAGGAGGCTACATGTGGTGACAGTGCCATCATCTGGTCATCATCTCCTACCTGTCTCTGAGCAGACTCCAGATCTCTCCACCCAGACAGACCTCCAGCAGCATGTACACGTATTTGTTATCCTTGAAAGTGCGGTACAGTCTGGGAAACATGAAGCAGAAACAATCATCAAAATACGGTGAGGAAGACAGATTGTGACGTAAAATAATGACTCATGGGATGGTTTGAAAATAAAGACTCATACAACTCAGATACCATCTCTGAAAGCTGAATTCCCCATCATGGATGATTTCATGGAGGCTGCCATTTTCAAAGAGCCCAAATGATGTCAGTGCTTTCAACCAATCGAGAAAATTGGGGAGGGTTTCTGATTGGTTGAAATGCTCTGACATCATCTGGGCTCAGCAGGTAAAGCTACACATGGTGAGTTACAGCTTAGTAGTGGCCTTAGGACTGTCACACCAACACTCACAGTGCTTCATAAACAGTCAAATATGTCTGAAATATTTATTACAGGCTCTCAACACTACAATCCACCTTCCTCTGTATGTATATATGTTACATTTACTGTTTCTTTAAGCTTCAAATTAAAAGGTTTGATCCTCATGTAAAACTGAATAATTCTCTTTCTTATCATTCAGGACCAGAATTTGTCATTTTGCTTTTACTACAATATATGTATACAATGATTTAATTATCAGGCTGCAATTAAAACAAATATGGTACTGTCTCATTATTTTTGTTGAATTAAATTATCACTTAGTAATTAAAAGTAGAAGAGAGCAGTCACGTTTACTAATTACTCATCTAAAAAGTTCACATTAGCTTAAAACTGCACCATTCTTCATGCTAATAAGCAACCTATAAAAAGCAGCAGGGAGAGAAGCAGCGACACCAAACACGTCAAACAGTCGGCGGGGCGCGGGAATTAATGAGCGTGGTCCCAGTTGTTGTTATTACCGCACAAATTATTGCTTAATTTGTGAAGCAGAGTGGTAATATTTTCAGAGTTAATTGAAAATAGCAGCCGGAGGCTGTTTGAAAACGCAGAGTGACTCCACCACGCTGTCACCTGCGTGCTCTTAAATCTTAGATCACCTTTCATCAGTCTTGAAAACAGATCAGAAATAAAATAAGTACATGAAGAGGAGGTTTGCAGGAGGAGGTGAAGAATGGCTTTAATATCTGCGTCTGTTCCCCTGCACGCTGTGAAACCCGATCACCTCGCTCGCACAAAAGGCAAAGAAAAGCTCCCGTTATAATATTTCATTGGAAATAACTGCATTTTCTGAGCCGACGTCTCAATATCCCCTGTCACTCTGCCCCACCCAGGAGATGTAATCTGCTCAGGGCCGCGACCGCCATCTCATCAAAAACTAATAAGCATCACAGAGTTTTCCCAGACTAACAGAGCACTGATTCATCATGCAGGATGCAGCGTGGAAATGAGCCGTTCACAGGACTGACTTGACGACGAAGGGCGAGCGAGCCTCGGCCAGGATCTTCCTCTCAGAGTGGATGTGCTCCTCCTGCCTGTTGTCCACCACGTGCTTCTTCTTGATGACCTTCAGGGCGAAGGTGATGTCCTCGCCCTTCACCTTCACCTGCAGAGCGGGACGGCACCAGACTGAGATTTTTAACAACAACAAAACTTCAATCTAATCAATAACATTGTTTTGTATTAGCTGTGGTCAATCTAGCCTAATGTTCATTAACACTTTTATAAGTGTTATTGTTACATTCAGAGTTTATTACAATATTTTATATAATCAAATAGATTTTATACATTTCACATGATTTATAAGTTATATTTTCAATTTTTGTAATTTTGTAAATTAAAAAATTACTGTGAAATTCTGTGAAATAAAAAGCTATTGTTGTTTTTCAAAGGTTTTCAAATGTATTTACTGTGTTAGGTTTTTTTTAATGGTTGATCTCTAAAAAATTAAAAAATGAACTTCTGTGTGACACATTTTAAGTCTTATGAAATCAATGTAAAAATCTATAAAAATACATTTTATGGTCATTTTGCAAGTGTTAATTTTAATTAAAAGTCTATTAGAATATTTAATTTATTCAAATAGGTTATATATTTTAAGATCTGTTCAATAACAGAAAGTAAATTGAGTTTTTTCTTTCACAGTCCAAGTAAAAATGTTTACATTTATACATTTTCACTTAATATGAAGCTCTGACAGTTTAAAGCAGAAAAATCCACCTATTAACTTCCAGCTTAACTTTGTTTGTCAGTGTCAGTGGTGAAAACACTGGAGAAACTGAACATGTCCTTTATTAACGGCTGCATTCCATTTAGCTGTTCAGGGTTCAGCACCTTGGGATTATACAAGTACATTCATCATGAATGTCACTGGTTAATGTGTTTTCCTGCTACGACGCTACATCAAAGTGTTTGTTATGAGACTTAAAGACTAGTTTGAAATAGCGAGCTGCTGATACCTCTGAGGAAATATTGGGTTTTACATATTAAGTATCTGCTACTTCATTTTTGCTGTTCTCAGTGTTTGAATAATTACAAATTCTGGTTGTGTTTGTCATCCGTTAGCTCCACCCACAGCCTCATCAGTTCTTACCAGTTCTACTCGACCAAACCCGCCAACCCCGAGAGTAGCAACCACGTCCAGGTGATCGAAGGGCCTGGATGGAGGGAACACCGACACCATCTCCTTCAGATGGATGATGTCAGCAGACAGCGGCTGACTCTGGTGGCGCGACACCGACTTCCTGGATGGAGACAGGGAGGGTGAAAAGCAGGGTTTAGTTTCTGCACTGGTGGAAAAAAGTTTCTGGACGCCCTTAAAACTTTACACAATCTCAAGTATTATGAAATATTTGTGGAAAAATATATTTTGTGTTTCAAGAGGTGTCGCTGCATCAGACAGACAAACAAATACAAAAGATGTTTTTACAAGAAAAATGAACAAAACAAAATTCTTCACAGTTTCAAAATGTCAGTTGTTAGTATTGTCAGTATCCAAGTCAACAAGTAACAGAGAACCAAAAATAACCACGAGCCTCTCATACTGGTGAGTGGGAATCGTCCCATTCTTCTTGAATTACTGCTTTTAATTCTTCTAAATTCTTTGGTTTATGCTTTGACACAGAACTTTTGATAATCAACCACAGATTTTCAGTGGGGCTCATGTCCAGGGATTGAACTGTCCCTCTAAGACCTGGAAACTGTGTCCTGCAGCTACTGGTCCTGGATCTGTGGTGAGGAGCAGTATCCTGTTGAAACATCCAGTTTTGACCTCGACTGAACACTGCACATGTAGAAGGGAGCAGGTGGGTTTGGTACAATACCAACACCAAGGATGTTATTGGTTGAAACTGCTCTGGACAAGATGATGAAGGTCACGTGACATTTTTGTAATTTTTCTGGCAAACATTGTCTGCAGGTTTCAACAAGTCAAATTTAAAACTTTAAGACTTTTTTTTAAGACCATAGTGAATATAAATTAAGACCCATTTTACATCAGTACGGGAAAAAAAAGTACAAAAGACATTACAAAAATCAGAGGTACGGGATTACATGCAACTAACTAACCCATGTTATTCCAATGTCTTAATGCTGAATGTTTCAAAGTTTTCTTGATGAAGGTGCAGTGAGCTTCACGTTTCCCCCCACCAGCTTCAACCAGGCATTAAATTGTTCATTCTGGAGCCACAAATCATTCAACTTGCACTTACCCATCTTATACAAGTAATTCGGCTTTGCTGTGGGTTTTTCTTAAAACCCTTTAAAACTGAGCACATAGCCGTAGATACAGAGTGACTAGCATAAATCAACTTACCGTAATTCTTCACCCATTAGCCTCAGCGACGTGATTCCAGCTGATTCTGAAAGCCGACAAGTGCAGCGTTTCACATATATTACTGACATTACGGTATTTTACAGAAACTACAGAAAGCGCTTGTCCTCTTTCAGAATCAACTGGAATCACGTCGCTAACGCTAATGACCGAGGAATTACAGCAATTCGATTGACACGTCACTTTCTGTCACCATCTAAATATTCGGGGTAAAAGGGTTACGTAATCTCTGCTATGCTCCGCTGTGACCGTACACCGTAGACTGTGTACGCTAGACACACCGTGGCACGCACACAGCACGCTAGCTGGTTGTGCTCGATGAATTGTGACCGGGCTGCACAGGTACTTTAGGTCTGTTTGGTAGTTCTGTTACAGCGTCCTCAAAGATAAAAACATTTAAAAGCGATACTGAAGTTTGGGAAATGGAGTACATTTATATAGCGCTTTCATGACCTTAGCTAGGTCCCAAAGCGCATTACATAGCACCTCATTCACCCATTCACACACCAATGACTACCGAGCTGCTATGCAAGGCGCTAGCCACCATTGGGAGCAACTTAGGGGTCAGTGTCTTGCCCAAGGACACTTCGACATGTGGAGCTGGGGATCGAACCCACAACCTTACAATTCACAGGCGACCCACTCTACCAGCTGAGCCACAGCCGCCCACAGTAAGTTTGTACATTTGTTTTAAATAAAAGTGATTTAATGCATTTTTAAGACCTTTCAAAATTGTATTTAAAACATTTTATGAGATTTTAGTTGAAATTTAGACATTTTAAGGCCTTAAATTGAAATTATTGGATCTAAGACATTTTAAGACTTTTGAAGACCCTGTGGAAACCCTGTATTAAGTAAGTGCCAGTACGACCTAAAGTGTGATCTAAAGGAATAAAAAGAGGCTGATGTTAATAACCTGCTGATTACACAGAAACTTCTCCAAAATACTGTTTGTTAACACTGAGATGAATAATAAAGAATCAAATATGCCAGTAACATGTACAGTTTGTCCCCTTTATTCAGTAGCTTGTTCTGTCCTGATTAGATTGATGTGACCCTTTTACTTCCCTCTGACTGAGGGAGTTGTTCTGCGTCCTGAGCGTCAGGCGCTGCACCTACTTGGCGTGCCTCTTCTTGTCGTCGCGATCGAGTGTCGCCACGTAGCCTTGGAGGTACTTCTGCAGCTCGTTGAAGGTGCCCACCGTCTGATCAAATGTCCTGGAACAAAACAACAGCAGAACCACTGGAATGTTGGCTGATCATCTGAACCGATCCCTCGGAGTCATCGCACCAGACAACACAGCCGATACACACCAAGGCACTTATTATTCACATCACACTGCGAGGTTTACAGGATTCATTTCAAACTGGAACTCATTCATTTTTTTCAGCATGAAAATTTAGGAAACTAAACTCTGTATATTCAAATGCTGGCTGTTCATTTCAAAACATCAAAGAAACAACACTTCAAATGTCAGACGACTCACTCTCTGTCGATGACAAGGCACTCCACCCCGTTCTCATCAGCGATGATATTTGCCGACCTGACATCATCACTGAAAGAGAGATTTACATGGCACACATTCACACAGACTTCAAAACCCTCCAACTGTGTGGAGACTGACTTTAGGATTAGGAAGACTTTATTCTCTATTTACAATGCTTCCAGAAAATACTGTGCAGGATGTTCAGTCGTGGCTGTTTCCTCCACAGACTGTGTATAAAAGATGGATGTAGCACCACGGCTCAATGCTAAAGTGTAAAAAAGTGCAATACCACTGACAGCCACTAGATGCTGGCTCCAACAGTTAGTAATATAACTGTAGTTCACTCATTGCACTTTTTGTTTCCACAGGTCAATCTGATGTAATTCTTCTTATTGGTTCCCTAGTGGCTAACTACAGAGTTTGATTGACAGGCCTGGTTTAATAGATCCTCTTGTTGTGGTAATTTCTTTCTACAAATAAATAAATAAGTGAATAAAACATGGCCACAGCTGCTAATTTCGTCAATAAAAGATTCTGTATTTTCATACTTACTGACTTCCTTGACTCAACTGGACTTTTTATTATGACCAGCAGAGTAAAATGACAGTGTTTGGTGGGTGTGGATTTACCTAATGAGAGCTTTTTCTCCAAAGTAGTCCCCCTTCTGCAGCATGTTGATGATCTGTGGCAGCTTGTGGGCTTCAGTGGTCTGAGTCACCTTCACCTGCACAACACAGTTTGTACAATCTTTAGTTTACACAGGTCCAGTTTTATTTCACCTCTGTTTGTATGTTACATCCCAAAGGACCAAAACTTTAATATGTTGATATCTTGTGGTACTGAGAACCCATAAGAAATATTTGAGGCATATTTGAGCGGTTATAAAGAAGCTAACTTTTCTGTGTGGCACTCCTGACACCACTGCTCGGCTACTGTCATGATGACATCACGTGGGTTCAAGGCTGACTCTCCACCAGTGTTGCTCTTCAGAAAGAGTAAAGCAGGTCACGATTGATTGGTGACCAGAGTGAGTAATGTAACAACAACCTTAATGTGTCTCACTATGTGTGGCTTCCACATGTTGAGCCCATGTGATGTCACAGCATTTCAACCAATCAAAAAAATCCAACTGTTCCTCCCATTGTTCTGATTGGTTCTATATATTTAAAATGGCAGCCTCCATGAAATCATCCATGAGGGGAGAGTTCTGACTTCAGGAGATGGATATTTTACATTGTACAAGCTCTTAATTTTCCAACAGTTTCTGTCATAACTTATCTTCCAAACTGTATTTTTTCTGGGCCTGTCATGATAACAAATTTTGCTGGACGATAAACTGTCCCAGAAATTATTGCGATAAACGATAATATTGCTGTTTTGATACCATTTTTCAACTAATAATAATAATAATAATGGTATAATAATGCAGGCACACCCTTTTAAAGATAATTAAACATTTCTTTCTGAAGAATATTAAAAATTTGAATTGTATTATGAAAAAAGACATTGTAAATATCCAAAATATCCTAAAACATGTTCAAGCTTGACCACACATCTGCATTGGCAGAGTAAAATGGGATGTCTTTGATCTCCTTCAGTATGTCGCATTTCACGTTGTTGTACAGTTGTGGAATTAGCATTTGTGACACATATGTTGTCCCTGGCAATTCGTACCGTTGGCCAAATGTTTTGAACGTTTGTCGTTTGCTGGCTTTTCGACGGTGTTAAAGGGCTGCGTCTCTTTGGCGATGTAGCGAACTACACCGTCTCTGATTGTGCAGCATTTGGCACTGTCACATTTATATTTCATTTGCTTCATAAATGCCCCATAAATTAGTTGTTTTTACTTCAAATATGTTGTTAACTCATCAATTTAGATCCTGGTTAAAAACTTGCTCCGATGTTTTCAGAGATATGAGCTCTCGATACAACCTCCCTCAGCTGTTCGACCAACCGGGTGCTAAGAGCTCACGTTTTTTTTTCAGCTGTTTTTAAATAAAATGTTAACGTTGCACTAAAGCCTGTTATTGTAAATTAAACTGATCTTTTTAGTGGTTTTTCCCACATAGTAGAAACTTGTGAATTAACAGTTAACTTATTATCCAGTGTCTTTGGTAAACGAAAAATTATTGAATCTGACAAACTTACCCAGGTCATTTTTAATTATCATGCAATTAATTGACTTATCTATTATCACGACAGGCCTAATTTTACCATGGGCTTCCTTTAAAAATAAATATAGATCATATGCAGACACCTGCAGGAAAATAACATGGACTGAAGGATCATCCCTTGGCTGAGGTTTGTGCTCTCTAAGTGTTTTCTAGTCTCAATATCATTAAAATATTTGATTACAGTCATTGAACCATGATGCATAATTAAAGTGGTGTTGATGCACTTTATATTTTCCTGACATGTTGTGAAAAAAGACAAATGAACTGTCTGTAATATCTCAATCAGACACCTCTGCTGTGTTCACCGTGCAGCCACTGCAGCAGCGCTCCTCCACACAAACACTGGGGGTTGTGAAACATTGCTGTAATTTGTGAGGCTTTAAAGAAAACACCCAGTGGCCCACCCCGGTCGAGGTCAAACGTCCCACTTGTGGCACCATCCTGCTGCAAAAAGTCCACAATGACATCACAGCCATAATGGCCGGAGTGTGTTTTAGCTAAGTGTAACCCGCTTGACCTCAGTGACCTTTTCGCTTCCCCTGTTTTTCCTGGTGGCAGCCACTCTCAGAGTTTACTCCTACCCTGGTCAGAGGGTACAAAGGAGGGGTAGGAGAGTGGGGGGGAGCCATTTCCTGTATTAGCCCCCCCTCCCCCCAAACAACATGTGTCTCTCGCTGGTTTGGTTAGCTTAGCGCCAAGGAGCTGCTGTCTCACATCGGCTCATAATGGCATTTTGAAAGTCCCCTGTGGACGGCTCTGGCCCCTCTCCATCTCCCTCCGTTCCCCGGTGTCGAGTTTCTGACTTATCAGACAGACAGGCGGGTGAGTCATCGCCCCACACCTCCCCTCACCTCCCCTCACCTCCCCTCACCTCCCCACACT
>OOFC01017316.1:0-12610 GCA_900323345.1 Pseudochromis fuscus
CAGCACTTGAGTCAAAGTACTGATACTCATGATCAAATCTTACTCAACTACAAATAAAACTTATTTGTAGTTGAGTAAGATTTGATCATGAGTATCAGTACTTGGACTCAAGTACTGAAGTTGAGTACTTTGTCCACCACTGTTTATTGCCTTATTGATCTCATTCAGATCTAAACCTTATATCTATTGATGCAACATGTAACAAATGAACAACACATTTTTTTGTTTGGCCACTAACAAAATTACACTTCATACCCCACAGAGGATTTGAGTGAAAGCATCTGCCTGAACCATTATTGATTTCACAACCTACCTCTGTGTCAGAGTGAGTGTCCTCCCTGTTTTGATCCAACACTGAGTTATATATATAAACAACATGACAGATCAGACTGTTCATGTGGCAGCAGCATCACATGGTTTATCTGTATGTTACAAATCAGAACTGAAAGGTGTTTTTTATTTTTCTTGAACTGCACTGCAGCTGTGTTATCTACTCTGCAGAACACTACTGGCTTTGCAGGATGGCTTTTTACAGCTACATCCTCCTGTCCAGCTCCACACCCCCGTCTTCTCCAGTTCACAACAATCTCCCCGATGACCCGAGGCTGAGAGTTTGGAGATGAGAGGATGACGTGATTTTTTTTTTAGAGTTTGGTGATACAGTAAAAAAAAATCTGTGAGCTTCAAAGGATTGCGAGTTTGCTTAAAAGAGAGAGATAGAAGTGGAGACATCTTTTTATTTACTGTACACTTCAACAAGTGAGAGAGATCAAACATTTTTTAAAAGTATGAGGACGTTCATCTCGTCCATCACTGGGCTTTTGAGGATGTTCAGCATCTTAACAATGTCCTGATATGTTGGTCATGTTTGTGACTCAGTGTATTTTAGGAGACTGAAGGGAAAAAGTTTGTTGCCGAATTTGACTAAATTAATATATTTTCAAGGTAATAAACTAATAACAAACAGTGCCAAGAATCAAGGATTTTAACAATTAATCTAAATATAAATGTGAATGTGTCTAAATTGTGTGTGGTTTGAAGATGTAAATCCCTTTTATTAAAATGTGAAAAAATGCCTGGTGGCTCAAGATGATGCAGACAGGCTCCTGTGGGTCGGATTGGAGACGTACAGATCCTGATTAAATGACTGAATGAAGGAAAGGTGGAGACGAGCTGAGAAACCTCGGCAACTTCCTGTTCATTGCTGCAGCACTGACAGCAAAAACTCAGCTCGACACATTTTCTCCTTCCTGCATCACAGTCTTGTCTCCGTTAGATTGTCTGTAAACTGTATTATTATTGGTGCATGATGCAGATAAAGTGGATATTCATCAGCAGTATCAGCAACAAGCAGCAACTCTGTGGCTTTCATACACTGAGCAGTATGTTACAATGAATATAGAATGATTTAAAAATATATGAGAAGAAAATAATCAGAAGAAAATTCAAAAAATATGCATATATTGCAATTTATAAATGTTTTAGTGCAATTTCCATTTGTCTTGTTCTTCTTAATATAGTTTTTATTCTCTGTATAACAAGTTTTTTTTCTGTAAATAGGATAACCTGTGTGTGTCTAATCTTCCCTTATTGTTCACACTCTTCATCAGTGACTTGATAAAATGACCCACAAAGCAAGAAACAAGGGGAAAGATCAACACTTGAGGCATATTTGAGGTCTGACTAACACTGTATTGCCATGATGGCAGTCGACACAGCTGACCTACAGCTTTGCCAACACACCCACAAACAAACACACACACACACACACCGGGGGAAGTTCAGTCAAGCCAACACCAGCCTCCAAAGCGGGATAAGGTTAACCTTTGGGTTTTTTTTTTTTTTTACTGAACCAGACGAACACAGAATACCGTTTGAGGCGCACGGAGTGTAAACCTTTACTTTATTCCCTTTTTACTGCAAATTAAAGTTTTGTAGCTTTTTCCGTCTGATTTTACGGGAAACATCTGGATCTCTTGCACCACTGGAGCAGTGGCCCCCGGGTGATTCTGTGCTGCTCAGCTGTGAGGGCCCGGGATAATGAGCAGGTATCAAACGGGCTCCTATGGATAAGTCGGCCTTGGTAGGAAGGGCTGCCCAACAGCGTCCAGGACCACCATGCCAAAAGTGACTGCACACTGTGGCATCTGTTCATCTTTACAAGTTATTGTGAAAGATTTAAGAAAGGATCGGGATGTTTATTTCTTTGGACTGTTGCTCAAATAGGGACTACTTTCAAAAATCTGATTTATTATTATTTTTTCTCAGTGTGTGTTGTCATTTCTACCATCAGGCATCTACAGCATGTGTAAGTTCACCCAGATATACACAGGTCCTCAGTGTGGATGCAGAGAGGGCCTGAAACATTAGATCACAGCATCACCACGCTCTGCATCGCTGAATCAATCCATCTTTTAAAAAATGCCTTGAAATGCAAACGTTTGACATCATAGCTGCGATCCATTTTAAAATGAACTGCCTCACAGACTCTCAACACCTCCTCAATTATTTCTGTATTGTCTTAAATAAATGTCAGGGTCATGTGATTGTCAGCATCTTCACCAAGCAGCAGGAGGGTGTAGTGGCTACAGGTGTTTCCCTGTTTCTGACCACGATTACAGCCCAGTGCAAACATTTTCTCTACAGGTTTATATATATATACATAACTTCTTTAGAAAACAAAAGTCTTCATGCTATAAATTTAAAAGCTCATAAATGCACTTTATACAGCTCTCCACCTGGGAAACTCTCAGTTCAAAGTGGCTTGTGTTAAAATGTAAAGGAGAGTTGAGTTTTTCTGGAGATAAAAATGTTATTCTTCAGCAGCAGGCCCTGGAGTGCACACACACACACAGTCACTCCACCATTTCCACCGTTAACAATGAGCTCCTTTTTAACGTTTTAGATTGTATCTCACCACGTCTGGGAAAACGACATGTAAACAGTTTGAATGTATTTCAAAGATTCAAAGAGATTTTTTTTTTTCAGTCGCCTTGTTGGGGTCTTGTTTTTATTTTTTCTTCCCACAGCTCTTGTCCTTATCTGAGCTCGTTGGGGCTCCCTGCTCGTTAAAGAGCCCAAAGGCATCACCCATTTGAAATGATTACTCGTTATTTAAGCGGACAAACATTTTATATGGCTGAGTTTTAAAACTGGCACGAATTTCCTCCGCTGTTAATGAAGCCGTATTTTTTATGGTCTGTTTTTTTTTTTTTTTTAAGTCGGAGTTTTCTTTCCATAACAAGAGGAGGAGGAGGAGGAGGAAGAGGAGGTGGTGGAGGGGGGAGAGTAAAAAGGGCAACTTCTCACACCCAGCAGAGAAAAAATAACCCAGAAAAATCTAATGTAACCAGAAGATTTTATATTATTTACTGTCTCAATTTGATGTATTTATTTCTTTTATTGGGAGGTGTTCAACTAGCTCGTTTAAAAATGACAAAAATGAACCATACTTCGTTCAAAAATACGTGTTTTAATAAATAAGCAAAAAAAATGTACATTGGACGGAGTTTGATGGAGACTTAAAAAAAAATCGGTGAAATAAAAAAAATCCATGCAGCGAAAAACACTCTAAATTGCATTGGTCCCTTTCTTTTTCTTTTTTTTTACAGGCTATAGGCAAGTATGTACAATATGCATTCATTTATATATATTTATACTTTGCTTTAAAGTCTTTGGAAACAAAATATATCTTCTTCTAAAAAAAACATTAAAAGGATGGCTTCGTGAATCCAACGTATTTCCGGCCTACACACACTGCCAGGCTCCTTCTTCCTCCTCAGACAGCTCCACAGTCATCACAAACAGCGTGGACGTGGATCCACACTCCAATAGTCACATTACGTCTCCCTGCCATGCCTTTGAGGTCGATGGGTTCTTCAATAATCCCTTTTTTTTGGTCTTCATACTTTGTAGAAGTAAACAGTCTGCAATGAGGAAAATGGAGAAAATATTATTGATAAAGACGCACATATGTGTGTGTTTTTGTTTCGCTGGCTCACACAGCACGAGGGAAGTCATTAATGAATCAATTATTAGCCACTGAGCTGAGTAAAACCACATGGCACAAAAAAAGCAGGAACATTTTGTATCTGAATAGTGAAATACAGAAAAAGAAAAACCTGAAGCACCTGTGTAAATTCACGCCTTTTTCATTTTTGCTGCGGATTAGTGGAAAAGCTTAAAACAATAAAAGTCCAATTCCCCAAAGCAGCATTAATCCTAAAGTTATTATAAAAATATATTTCATTTGCTTTCGAGAGTTTATTTTTAAAAAGGCCTTTTTTAAGCATAAGAGTAACATCCCCATGTGGATTATGATTTCAAGCTGAATGAATACAACACATTTCGGTGTATGTCACATATTAAACCATCACTTTCAAAATAAAAAAAATAAGAAATGTTGGGGTTGTTAAGTTAAACTGTATATCTGAATGCTTTGTTATTTTCTTTTTATATTTCATGGAGGTCAATCAAGCTCCAACCTTCAAATTTACTGTGCTTACACAAATCACTGTAATGAAGCTGGTTGCTCTCCCCACTGCAGCGGGCTTGGTTTATAAAACAACAAAGCCTCGCTGATGAGCAGTTACGACTGGGCGGTCTGCTAACTACATGTCAGGCCCCATGGAAACTAAACAAACCCGGCTTCTGGTTATTTTAACTGAAAAGTGTTATTTAGTGTCATCTACTTTTTTGAGGAGCTGTAGTCAAACCATCAACTAAGAAGTAAACAAACAGCTCGTGTGACACTCTCTGTGCTTTTATTTTCTTAAATTTGGTTTGGCCTGTCATGGTGCGTCAATTCAGTGGGAGCATCAGTTCAATATGTTAGTGAAGTGATTATTGAGAACATTAGTGCTTAGATTTACCTTCTGTTACTAAATGTAAAAACTTCTCCAGCTGTAAGGTTTTTTTTATTGTGATAACGACGTTTTCTAACTTTCTGGATCACGCTGCGTCAGGGAGCTCTCCAAACCAGGCTGCAAATCTGCAAAATAACGTGACCAAATCCCTCCTGCTTGTTAATGCGGGCCTCTGTTTTTATTGTCTTGCACTGGCTTGAACTTTTCATGTCCAGCCGAGCTGCCCATTCCTGCGGTCTCTGCACAGGAAAGTGCTCTATTGTGGATATAAATTACCCGTGGTGGCACTATACAGCTGCGTTTTTGGACCGGCTCAGTGCACTATTTTCTTTTTCTTTTTTACCAGACTCATTAAGAAATGTTGTTAAGAGGGACTGAATCACCATAAACTGCAAAAGTCGCAATTGAAAGCGCTTCTGAGGCAAAAATAGCAGAGACAGAAGCAGGCGTGCCTGGCATGTGTGAGGCTTCCAAAACCATTATTTGTATTAATACGCCTACTTCCCTCCGCCTAATCCCATTCTCAAAAATAAACACACTCGTATTTTCCACATCCTGGACTGGACCTGATGTCCTTACAGGATCTTGAACGTTATTGACAAGTGATCTGCTAAACCGGTTGTCCCCGAGATCCCGCGCGCAGCAGCTGCAGCAGCATCCAGATGCTGAGGCCTCGGTGTGAAATCTGTCACGCGCAGATCAGCTCAGGCTTCAGAGCGCAAGAATAAAAATGTTGGTGCACAGCTGATGCGCAGGAGCTCAACGTCCCCCCCAAATCCAATGCACGTGGCCAAACCACCGCCTCATAACATCTCACATTTTGCAGAATATCTACCGCATACAACATGGTACTGACATGTTCAAGTCATTCAGGAAAAAACACATTCTTCTCTGACTACTGTAAATACTCATAATGATGGATTTTCTGTGCTTCAGCTCGTGGTACCCACCGCTTTGGCATTGTCAGTGAAGGTCTCTGGCTGCTAGTGAGATGCTGACATAGACCAAGCACCCTCCATCCTCCACACGGAGAACGCGTAACTGAGTCTTTCGTGCGCTACGTAGCTGCAGCTGGACATCTTGTTGTCCATCTCGTCGCTCTGCAGCACCTGACAGAGAAAATCAATGTATCTGGAGGCGAGCTTCAGAGTCTGTATCTTGCTGAGTTTGTCCGATGGCAGCGTGGGGATAATTTTGCGCAAAGACGCGAAGGCCTCGTTCAGAGACTGAGTCCGTTGCCTCTCCCGCACGTTGGCCAGGACCCGCTGGTTCTGCAGCTCCTCGTACGACTGGTTGCTGCTCGGACTCGGTTTTTTCCCCCGCTTCCCAGGACCCGGGCTGCTGCCGCTGCTATCCTCGCTGGACTTTTTACTGTGTCTCCTCTTCCTCGCGAAGCGTTTCTGCTGTCTGTCCAGCTCCTCCTCGCTGGTCACCAGACTATCCACAGGGGAGACCGGAGAACTGGAGCCCTCTTCCATTTCTTTCTTGAAGAAATGCAGGGATAGAGAGGAAAAAACGCTGTCCACCTTTGAAGCCGTGGTTACAAAAAAAAATGTACAGATATCCTTGAAGATGAGGAGAATGATTTCAGCACGTCTCTCTCTGCGCTTCTTACTTTGGAAGAAACTGGGTTCAAACTGGCGCTTGGCACGTTTCTCCTCTCGCAGGAAGTTTTTTCCTTAAATTTTTTTGGAAACTTTATCCCGGTTTCAGATGCTAAATAGTTTTGAGAGTGGAGGGGAGTGGTTTTGAGGGCGGAGGGGGAGCCAGTGTGCGCCCTGGTCCTCTAATAAGCAGGAGGGACCAGTCATGGATTCGTGTATCAGGGATGACTGAGACAAGCCACTTATTTACTGTCAAAAGCAACGGATCCTTGTACTTTGGGGTGATTTGCTCTTTTTGCATAAGGTTTGTCCAAGTAGACCATTTCTTTTTATGACAAAAAATGACACTTTTCTCTCCTTTTTTCTTTTATTTAATCACAACTAATCAAATAATTGAATTATTTTATATATTGCCGTTACTTGAATTTGTATCCGAAATATTTGTGATTAATATGTAGATTAAATCTCGTGATCTGATCTTTTAAAAATCATTATTTTCTTGAAACATCAGCCGGAGTCTTGGTCTATAAAACTATTACATTAACAAGTGTATAAAATTCATTTGTTCTTGGAGAGTTGTCCCACAGTCCGGTCCCTCTCTATAATGCCTTTTTTTATTCCCACACAAACCCTCCATGTACTAAATACTGTGTTTTAACTGCAGTGTAAAGTGTGTGTGCACCGCGGAGGGCGATTTACAGCACAAATCCTCCGGACTGCAGGAAAATCTATCTGCTTGATGTTTAATCAAATCAAGTCCGCGCGCTCGCACTGTTCCTATAATGTGGAAGTCAAACAGGAAAGAGGCTTAAACCAACCGACGAGCTCTCCGGTTTCTGCGGATACCTCCAGTGGACGGTGTCTCTGTGCGTTTTGTCAGCGGTCCACCTCTTCATCTGTCATGTCATGTTTCTCCTGCGCAGAGCGGCGCACAGGTGGCTCACATTATACAGCTGAATTTATCCACTGCCAAAATGCACAGTTTGTCCAAATCAGCTGACTGACCTCTGGAGATTTGTGTGGCTGGAGATTGTTGTGGGGTTTTGACTATAGCCAGTGTTCTCCAGCTCCCAAAAACTCTATGAATATTGTTTAATTTCAATTATCAAACAAGATTAAAAAGAAAACAACATGAATGTATTTTGTCTTCCAGATTGTTCTTCTATCAAATGTCCTGACAATAGGCCTCTAGATTTGATTCAGTGCACTTAAGACAAGATTTCCTAATAAAATAATACATATAATTTGCTAAAGCAGGCTACTTTAATATTGATTGATGTTCCTGAACTTATCAAGAAAACAAGGCTTCAACTTGTTAATGTCAATCCATCACTGATCAAATTGTGCTGAATAATTACACCATATTACGAAGCAGTTTTGCTCATTTACACTGTAGCGTGCACACAATTTAACAAAAGTATCTAAAAACAATCAAATTATATTAACTCCTGTGTCCGTGTTTTGTGTGTGCTACATGTTAGCAGAGACTGTAAATGGGGTGGAACCGAGCGCCTCCTGAAAGTTGCTCAACTCATGAGCCCTCTCTTGGTACTGGCCCTCGGCCTACAGGAAACCTGGTCTGCTTTGTGTTTTGGGGTCCACTGGTAATGGTTGCTGTCACACTACCTTTACACAGTGCCAGAGCTCTTAATTCAGGCTGTGGCTGCCTCAGCAGAGGTCGAACCATGGTTACATTTTACTGGTCTAGTTCATACAACGTCTTTATATATAAAAAAAAAAGCTAATGCTTCACACATGCAAACACAACAAGTAATGCAAAAAGTAGTGAAAGCATGCACTTGCAGGAGCTCATGCACAATCACACACACTTTCCCTGATTGTGACCTCTGACCTGCTGCTCCCCGGCTCAGCTGCAGAAGGCCTCCACACCCAGGGGAGAGGGGTCTGAGCTGCAGAGAGAGAGAGGCTGATCCTGCACAGAGTATGTGAGGTATCGACTCTACATATACACAAGAAGTAAAAAGTGAGAGGGGGGCCCCAGGCCAGCACTTTTCTATGGGATATGATATGCAAGCCGGCAACAGATAACGAGGATGGCAGTTCATCGTGGTCTCACACGGATGATTTTCTACATACACTCACCGTGAAATCAACTCTACTTCTAAAATCCGTACAGTTTCATTAATCATCAACAATCTGATCTTTTAGTGCACCTCAGCAAAATCTGTGAAATGTTTTGATGTGGATATACAGACATTATTTTCCATACGCGCTCTTTAATCCCATGTGGCTGCTTGTAAGTGATTCACATACATCTCACCCAGTGTTCATTGGAGTTGAGAGGAGTTCTCGGTCCTTGTGACTCTCTCGACAAACCCCCCTGAGAGAAATAATGGGAGATAAAAAGGAAAGGAATACACGACAAAATGAAGTGAGACAGAAGGAGGAGGGGGGAGAGGGATGACCTGCCTCTCAGATCAAAGATGAGCTGGGGCTGTATATCAGCAAAGCAGGATGACGTACTTCTGTCTTGTCTGACACCTTCAAAACCAGCTCCACATGGGTCGGGGCCACGGCCTTTATAAGCTCAGATCCTTTCTGCTGTCACATCAGCAGAAACACATCCTTGTCCAATGCACTGCCTTCAGCTCCAAATCAACCTCATGAAGAGAAAAAAAAACGACTGGCTCTGAAAAGAGAGACGGAGAGGTGTTGAGAGACAAAAAACAGGTTCAGGGGAAAAAGAGAGACAGGGACAAAAACAGAGAAAAGAGGCCAAATGTATGGATGTGTGATGATTCACAAAAGACTTTGATCTGACACGGAGGGTTATGGACGTGTGAGGAAAGTTATGGAGGAGATGATTTGTTAGAAGCTGCGATGAGTGGAATTTTACTGTCCATGTGCCTGCCAGCATTCGTTACCTTTGACTTCACCACCACCCCGCCGTCCCCAAACACTTGTGAGGCTCACCCCAGATGATCTTGGCAGGAGGAACTAAAGCCAGTGCTCCGTGTGCAAGCACATGCATGTGTCTGCTTTAAACTCATGTACAGTGTACATTATCACCTGATTATTACGTGCATCACTGTATCTACATCTGCCTTTTTGCACATGCACTTGTGAGTGTGTGTGTGAGTGTGTGTGTGTGTGTGTGTCAGAAAGTGATTCAAGATGAACCAAAAGATGTTCAACAGAGGGAAGGCCCAGCTGGTTTTCATTGAACAGAATACTGTGCCTATTACCAGCAGCACAATCGCTTTTAAAGCTACTTGTAGCCCCACCGTTTCCATTAGAGCAACCACTTACATATCTGTACTCAGTGGTGGACAAAGTACTCAACTTCAGTACTGGAGTCCAAGTACTGATACTCATGGCCAAATCTTACTCAACTACGAATAAGTTATTGGTCAAAATGTTACTCAAGTTAAAGTACTAAAATGCTTACCTTTGTTTTTATGTTTTCAAATTTCCCATCGAGAGGCTAACATGCCGTTTACTGACAAACCCGTGCTGTTTCCTGTCTTCCCTCTTTATTGTTCGGTTACGCTGCTGGTCACTTCCTGCCGATTTGCGCATGCGTGACGGTAACTCTACCTGGACAAACTGCCTGAAACACATTGCCAGCATAGACTGTATATAAAGTAAGTAACCACACACTTCCTGGGAATGTAGTGGAGTCCAAAGTACAATATTTGTCTTTGAAATGTAGCGGAGTGAAAGTAAAAGTTTCCAAAAAAACAAATAATATACTGAAAATACTGAAAAAATGTACTTAAGTACAGTACTCAAGTAAATGTACTCCGTCACTGTCCACCACTGTCTGTACTACCCAACTGTGTAGTGTATCTTCTGGATGATAAGAAATACTAAACTCCATTGAACAAGATGAAAATGTAATCAGTTTCTTTAAAGGCACAACACTGTACAGATTTAATTTATTGTGCTGGATACATTTATTCACTTTGACTTTAGTCTGTGGCCAAAAGAGCAGCAGTGGTACCTGTTGAATTAAATAACTGCAACAAAATATCAAAGAAATGTTCTTTATGTGTGTTCGCTGTCTCTAACTAAAACTCTGGTCTTTACTCAGAAGTGGGTTGGTTTCCAGCGTTTGAGAAAAACATCTCTGTCTGTTTTAGTGTGCGGATTATTTCCAGTAAGTTGTGAAAATGTGACTCACGAGTCAGTCGTGAATAAGAACTTGCACGTCAGATGTGACGGAAATCCAACTGTGGTGTTGAGTTAACACAAAACGAGTATGAAAATCATCACTGTCTTTACATATTAAAAAAAAGTAACTGATTACATCATTTCAAAAGCACAATGGAGTCAATACTAACAATCTAAAAACTGCTGCTTTCACAGTCTGCAGCTTGCAATACATGAATAAGACCAGCTTTTACTTTCTGTTTACAGTGTGTACTTAGCAGAGGCCTGTACAGTAAATGAAACAACAGGCAATATCAGTGAGACGTACGTATTGGGCTATAAAACCATGGGGGCACCTGCGCTCATGGACTCCACTCTTAGCAACGCCAAGAAGCCCATTCATTCATATATCCACACTTCTCCATTCCTCTGCCCCGGGGCTGATGACAAGGTGTTTCTGAAATCGCATTAGGGGCCCTTTCATAAAGGTTTCACTGGGGAGTGTATAACAGCTTGAAGCATTTAGGCTTTGTTTAATACGATGCAGACTCGCTGCTCGCTGCTTTGTCTCCTGTGTGGAAAGGGGCCCGGGATGCCAGAGACCCCCACTGTCAGAGGTTCGCTTTGATATCTGGAGGTGGAAGGGGAAATAGGGCAGAATAACCCCCCCGCACACACACCCCCCATGAAAACCTGTACACTCAGTACCTGACTCTGCCCTGCTGCCCTGTAGAGTTATGGCCGTCCACTGAACAAGCCAAGCTTTGAAGTGCAGCTCGGCGAGGCTTTACACCCTATGGGAGATGTGCGTGAAGAAAAGGAATCATGATCTACAGTGCTGTGTCCTTTTCAGGCACATGCTGTATCTGTTAGGTAAGGTGCCCTTGTTCCAAAACACACTTTCTGTTCGTCAAAATGAAGCTGAACATAATAAATACCCAAAAAGAAACTTTGAAATATATATGCTATGCTATATTGAAGGAATTTATATTGGTGCCTTTCCACAAAGTGACTTACATTTATCCCCACATGCACACACACACACACACACACGAGGGGATAAGTTTAGTTCATTGTGTAGCTCAAGGGCACTTCAACACAGGTTGTTAGTAATCCCCCTGACCTGCTCTACCACCTGAGCTTTGTGTTTGTATGTGTTTATACAACATGATTGGTTGAGAGGGTGCAGATAGAGATGCTGTTTATTTGATCAGTTTTGTCCAATAAGCTCTCAGCTCAAAGTAACAGTAACAAAACTCAACCACGCTCAACTTAAACGCACTTCATTGACTTGACAGTTACAAAAAACAGTGTTGCCAGAGCAACTAGAAAAATGCATTTCCTGCAGAAAATGCGTGTGAATGCTGAAAGCTGAAAAGATATTGCTGAAAGTTGTATGAGAAAATGTAGAAATAGTTGAAAAAGTAGAAAAAAGTAGCAATAGTTGGTAAAAATTGAAAATAGTAGAAAAAAGTAGAAATAGTTGAAAAAAGTTGAAAATAGTAGAAAAAATGGAAATAGTTGAAAAATGTTGGGAAAAGTAGAAAAAAATACAAATGGTCGGAAAAAGTTGAAAATATTCTGAAAAAAAGTAGAAAAAGTTGAAAATAGTTGAAAAAAGTTGAAATTGTTGGCAAATAGTAGAAAAAAGTGGAAATAATTGAAAAAGGTGGGAAAGGTAGAAAAAGTAGAAATAGGTAAAAAAAAAAGTTGAAAATTGTTTTTTTTAAAAAAAGGTGAAATAATTGAACAAATTTGGAAATAGTAGAAAAAAGTTGAAATTGTTGGCAAAAGTTAAAAATAGTAGATAAAAGTAGAAATAGTTGAAAAAAGTTGAAAATAGAAAAAAGTGGAAATAATTGAAAAAGGTGGGAAAAGTAGAAAAAAATACAAATGGTCAAAAAGTTGAAAATAGTCAGAAAAAAAGTAGAAAAAGTTGAAGATAGTTGAAAAAAGTTGGGAAAAGTAGAAAAAGTAGAAATAGGTAAAAAAAAAGTTGAAAATAGTTGAAAAAAGGTGACATAATTG
>OOFC01017317.1:9621-25553 GCA_900323345.1 Pseudochromis fuscus
GCAGAGGTGGAGGGAGGGAGGGAGGGGAGGGGAGGGCTGCTGTGGGCTGGCTCAGACTCACCAGGGTGTCCAATTTTAGACAAGTGGTGGGAAATGCTATCATGAGGTATGATGATGAGGATGGAGGAAGGCATGGCTCATACACAGAATGTTTATCACCAATGGATCCAATGCTGCAGTCTTATGGCTTTAATGATCATTCCTGACATATTGTTGTTATCACAGAGTAAAACCACCAGCAGAGTGGAGACAGTGTTTACATTCAGAGAGGAAGAGGCTCATGATTTTGAAAGGGATTGAGGAAATCCAAATTAAAAGCAACATAAAACTGATGAGTGCATAAGAAAATCTATGTGTCCACCGGGCGTTATCTCAGCGCTGCGTCGCCTGTGTCAACTGTGTTTAGTGAGTATCACCCTCTATTATTGATTTACCTGAATGGAAACTGCACAAGTAAACACACACATCTACACATGACACGTCAATCTCAGCATGATTTTTTCACCTCAGTGCTGTTATTACCTGTAATGGTGAAGTGAAAAATCCTGGAGTTCAATTTTCTTCCCCAGTCAGCAGTGTGTGAGTAGATTGTGTGAAAATAAATACGACTTTATGGTTGTGGACCGTGCACTCAGAGTATGTGTTTTCAAATAGGAAGGAAATGAAAGGGTCAGGTGTAATTTCTGTGAACTATTGTGTCTCGGAGCGGAGCTGTTAGAGCTGCTGTTAGCTGACTGAGGATTATGATACAGACCAGAAATGTGAAAATCCATAATCACACCATTTCCTGGAAAGAGAAAGAGAAATCCCACATCATAATAGCCCCGCCTGGCAGTTTGAATTCTAAAGTGTTGATTTAATATTAAGGGGGCAGCACGGTGGTGTAGTTGTTAGCACTGGGTCTGGTTCTGGGTTCGAATCTCAGCTTTGACCAAGCATCTCGCCCGTTGCCAGCTGGGGTAGGCTCCAGCAGACCCCTGTGACCCAATCAGATAAGTGGGTATAGTTGATGAATGAATGATTTTATACTGAGGACATGATACGCTTTCAAAACAAACAAACACAGAAAGTTAGATGGTTATCATCTGTATGCCAGGCTGTGTTTTGTTTTGACTAAGCTTACACAATACAGAGCCAGGTAAACCAGTGTCAACCAGGGTACTGTATAATATCTGATCACCTCCTGTGACATGGAGAAGAACAAGCACCACTGTAGTCGAGTTGTAATGTAAAGATAAAGATTTTTCTAAAATTAACCTGACTACGGTCATGTCAGCGACTCTGTGTGGCACAGTTAACATCAGCATGCGAAGATGCCTGCAGTGATAACACTAACAAGGCCGTGTTTATCACATGCAAGGCGTCTCTTGTGTTAGCTACAGGGTTAGCGTGCAATATAGATCATTAGCACTGAACAAAGATTCATCCCGAGAAGAAATGTCAACCTGCTCTTGGCATTAGAAATGTAACTGTCTCAGTCAAATCTAGTACATATTTGATCCTAAGTGATGAACCAGCAGATTTACATGACTGCTATTGCCATTCAATAGGAATACTGAGGAAACCTGCAAAAATTAATAAATAAAATGCTAATATGTGTGCAACAGCACTTGGTGCCAGGGTATTTTTACTTTCTGAGAAAAGACGGCCAGTTGTTCAAGTCTTAATATATGCTCATTTCAGCCTGACATATGAGTGGGCCAGTTTATGGGCGTTAGCCGAGCTTCAGTTTGACCGCACTGCACAAACAAGGGGTATTCAGAAATCCAATCGATAACAAATCCACCTTTTCTGTATTTGCAATTCATAATTATTAACACGGTCAGGCATGCTGCATGTTCTGATAGAAATCATGGAGATCTGGAGTAGAAAAACATCGAAATATTACAAAATGAGAATACAACAAAGCAAGAAGTAGATGTGTCAACTAAATATTTAGTGAAATATTTTTATCCCATCAGCACTGGCAGTGATTGTGCCTCCAGGTGTTCACCCACTCATTGTTGATTGCTGATTACTGATACAAATCTAACCCTTTTTTTTTGGCTGAGCATTGATTCAGTCTCTGACGTTGCATCTTTTCCTCCAACAGTTTTCTCAGTGGTGAACTGCTGCCTTTGCCCCGTGTCTTACTGTTTAAAAAAGGTCACATGTTCAGTGTTTGATGACTCTTTGATCCCCCAGTGCTTAATAATCAAATCCCAACTCCAGAAATAATGAAATGGTTTTAGTGGTGGTAATACCTTATTCAAGCTTGAAGAATACAGATGAGGCTCAGTGTTGGTGATGACCTTGGTGAATACCTTGACGTGTATTCTTGGACGACACTTTGAGGAAATATGTTTTTATTTTTATGCAGAGAGTTCAAAAGGAAAAGATTAGTATCACTGTCATGGAGAAAATATGGACCTGTTCAAGCAAGACACAATTACCTTAGCTTAGCTTAGCTTAGCTCAGTTTGAAGACTGGAAACATGGGAAAGAGCTAGCCCGGCTAACAAAAGCTAACAAGATGCGACCGTAGTTTTTTGTTTGTTTGTTTGTTTTTTTAAATTGCGGTGAAGTTGCTAGGCAACCAAATGAGACTCCAGGAAGTCGCTGCACAGAACAATAACATTACAACTTTTGTATCACTCTATGAATAAAACAAAATAATAATAAATTTAATAATAATAAAATGCTAATCCTAAGCTTTAAATTTGAATTTGTTGTATGAGTTTTTACAGTCTTCATATGATTCTGTGAGAAAGAGAACAATGCTCTTAAACTAGCAAACTTTAATTCAGAGAGTGATGAAAAATTAAATGATACAGTATTGTTCATGCTCACTAAGTGTATTGTATTAAAAACAATATTGACCCAATATTCAAGCTTTGTTAACTTTTTGAATGTTCCTCTTTTGATGGTACTGATATTTTTATTTCACACATCACCTTTGCACATTTACCTCTGGTTGTTTAGTTATGTACATTTCTGTTTATTGTACAAAATATATCTAATAACACAAAAATAGACTGAAGTATTGAGTATTATATCAGTATCAAGGACAGTCCTCTTCATACAGATGCATTACCACTTTAATTCCAGCTGTATTTCCTGGCAGTGGCACATCGACAGTACTTGTAGCTTAAGTCGGCACCATCTTTACTTTATTTGTTTCCTACAGACATCTAATTGCCATCCTGCATCCAATGACAATTAGTTGTGTGCAACAACAGTGCCTGAATTGAAAGAAACTTAAATCTGACTAATTACTCTGCAAAGTCGTTATCCTGAAGTGAAATGAACCTGGTGCTTTGTGTCGAGACAATCCCAAAGGACAATAACTTCTGTGGAGTTTCTCCCTGACAGTAAAGAACTGAGGTCTTCAGAGCAGAGTAACTGTTTATGTTTTTTTACAGCCTGTGAACTGGTAGATTGTAGAGGTTTGACAAAGCTGTGGCACCCTGCTCACTTAATTGATCTGCAGGACAGGATCTCTCATACTCTCCTGTTTGTAGGAATGGACTTGTCACCACAACAAATGCTAAGAGAGCCCCGCTGAGTTCCTGGGATTAAAAATTGATTTTCTAAAAGCTTGTGGTTCTCCCCCACAAGGTCATTAGACGCCAGAGAGTAAAACCATCCATCCACTGCTTGACTGCACTGTTGCAACCATGAAGAGAGGAAGAGGAGAAAGCTTTGTGGGAGGAATTCTTTGAATAGAAATTGACAAATACTTTGCTTCTATTCAAACAGACCAGCAAGCTCTCTTGCTGACATAATTGCATTGGTCCAACAGATGCTGTTTCCTACAATTGTCATCAGAGTAAGTGACATGTCTTTCTCTGTTATTAGCAGCTGATGTGTGTAGTTGATGCAGCAGTACTGGTGACACTAAAAACAAAATCATCTGTAAAAGGAGTTCAACTAAGGTCTTGAGAATCGTACTTAATATTATCCACCAGTTTGAAGTGAACGTCAGCATCTTCAACAGATCATGGTACTAATGCTGAATATGTTCTATCCAGACCCCAACAATTTAAGAAACCAAATGAGTGTGTAGGAGGGAAAAATAAGATTGATCTAATTTTCTCATTAGCTGACTTGTTATGGACGGAAAACTGTGTTCCTCCTGCAGCAGCATCACAGGAGGGGGATACAACAGCAACAAACTGCAGCAGTGTAAGACTGACATAGAACAACATAGGACTAAGTCTACAGAGGCTTTGCTTCAGTGGTGGGTGTGTGTGTGTGTGTGTGTGGTTCTCATCAGGGGAACAAGTACAATAAAAAAATACTTAACTGGAAGAAAAGCACTGAGTATTAAACAACATATATTGAGAGGACTAGAAATAAAAGTATTTCTTTAACATGAAAATATGTAGTATATTATGATAAGTCTATATTATAGTTAGATTGATGCATGATCCTTTTTATTGTTTGGTTTTTAATGTTAAACCAAGAAATATTTGCATGATTGTATCAGAAATGTATTTACAATATATCAAAAAATATTTAAAATTGTGTTTGAAAATGTTTTAAATATATTTCTTCTGTTTTTGTGAGAAAAAATAAAACTTTTTGTCGTGGTCCTTCACAAACACTTTCTTTTGTTAGACAAGTAAATGTATTCAGTCTATTGTTGCGTTTTGTATTTATATATATTTATATATGTCAAAAATAATTAAGGAATCTGTACAATAAACAGAAGTTAACAGATTCTTTCAAATTGTGTATTTTTTGTTATATATTTTATCAACCACAGTAGCTCCCAATCCTTCTGACCTCCTCCAAATACTCCAATGATAATATTCTTGGAGAATAAAGTTTTGCTTCATAGTTTTTAATTTATAAACTGGGCTTTCAGAGAAATGTTTCCTTTAATGAAGAAATATTGGATAATTTGAATTTCTTTGAGTCTCAAAAGTTATTTATTTATTTATTTGACATTCATTTAACCAGGTAAAGTGTTTGAGGACAGGTTCTCATTTCCAAACATTTCCAAAAATCGTCTGAGTTGTTTAGTTAATTTGGAGCAACACACAGTTGTGTTTTTTTGCAAGCCAAAACAACCGGGAATCACCTTTGCAATTTTCATCATTCAATTTTATTATAAAAGTGCATGATGTCAAATCTTAGTTTCATCTAGTACGTGTTATGGAGCACTTTATGTATTAATGTCAGCTGACAGAAGAATGCGGACGTCTGGAAAATAGTTCAAAAATAGATGCATGATTTTCCCTGTTTATGGGAAACCAAACCAACAAGAGGTTGAAATGCCAGAGAGGCACAGCTGTGTCTGTTTGACTGAGATCAGTGGTAATCCTGTGCAGTTGAGTTGATTTGGCTTTGCAAGTGTCAATATCCGACATCTTTAGAGAGTGAGAGGATGCTGAAGAGAAGCTGAGTGTGTGCAGGAAGCAACGACGAGGAGAATGAATATACAATAAAAGGACGACCTGCTGTCATGGAGCGCAACAGTTAAAACACAATGTATGACAGTGTGGAAATGTGTGGGAGGTGTCTGTGACCTCGGCCTATTTCTGACAGCTGCCAGGTCGCAGCGTTTGTTCAAATAACACATGATGCTATTCACACGTGGAAAACACAGAACACCAGATCTGTCTATAGCAGCTGTATGATTCCAAAGGTCTGTGTCTTTGCTGTATGAGGACTCTTTACTCCTTGTTTAGCTTCGTAATGACACACTGTGGCAGGATATTTATTTTACGCACCCTCAACATTTTCTTCAGATGTTAGATCGTCCACCTGGTTACTCTAAAAATGGCACCTTACAGAAGTAGCCCAGGAATCTATTTGTAAACCCTTTTTGGCAGGTACAGAGGTCCATCTGTTGTGTGAGCCACTTTGGTTAGTTTTTAAAATATGAGCTCGTGTTGAACAGTCTCCTCTCAGAGTAATGGCTTATTAAGCAGCACTGTAAAGACTGTGGTGAGCACACAGTGGGCTGATCAGGCTCAGAAACAGCCGGACCACGCTGACTGAAGCTGAAGTGGTTGATAAAGAGGTTGATGGTAGTGATACTACGATCATTCATCGGATTCAAGTGCGTGGTTTTAAATTAGCTTGATCTCTAGTAAAACTGTATGTCATACTAACAGCACCACCACCACCACCACCACCACCCTTCATACAGAACATAAACACCTCAGCCTCACAGCTGTTCACACATGACATTTAAAACATTTAAAATATCTCTGCTAATTATCAAAGTGTCAAATTACAGCTTCACACTCATCTACACGTCATGTCCACTTATTTCAGTTTTAAAAAATACAGTGTACAGTTTCAGTTTGACACTTTACATCATATCCTTACATCACAACACATATTTAACATTTATGGCGGACCACGATTTTAATAGAAAGATAATAGTGGAAACTGAGGAGCCATAAGAACATCTCAGAGAAAGACTTAAACTCTCAACTAAATAAAACAATATCAGCTTTTATTACTTTTTCATTAATAATTGTTTACTCATCAGTCATCATCAAAGAACAAAGTATAAAATGTACAGTACTATCAACTGATCTATATAACAAAGATTATTATGAAATACTGCATGACAATAAAATATGGAGCATTTTTCCGTCTATTGCTGCAGCAACAAGGTGTAAATATTACAATAACATCTTATTATTATTATCTATTGAACTAAAGTCAGAAGCTGAACAAAACCACACAAACTGATCTTAATCATTCTCAAATACAACTCATAATAGTTCAGATTTCTGTCCTGCACTGCAAGCATGAATACTCCTTAAATGTCATTCTGTAGAGAAAAAACAAAATGTAAGAAAACTGCATCTTCACACAATTAAAATGCAGTTTTTTAGGCTTTAATTTTACGTTAAATCTCTTGGAAGCACTCCTTCTTTATATTTATTGATTCTCATGTGTGATGGACTGATAACAACACATTTATACAATATTTTTGTTGTAAAAATCACCAAAATTAAATAAGGTATCTGTCTATAATAATTGCAAAATAAGTGTTTCATTTTGCAGTTAAATGTTAGAAGTGTATTTACTGTAATAAACTTGAGCTTAGCACTGTGTCTATGAAAAATACAGTTCAGGGAAATGTTGATGAATCTGTAAAAGTATTTTAAAAATGTTTTATTGTTTGTTTTAATGTTTTAAAAAGGGACAATTTGTCTTTATTAAACTGTTAAAAACTACAGAAGAAATCTGTAAAATAAAACACAACTTTGTAAAACTTCAGACTTTTTGTGACATCATAGTATTTTTACACATGAATCCATAAGATATTCTGCTGAGTGAATCTTTGCTCCCCACAAACACATCAGTCACACATTATGTTTGTAGTGCTTTATCAGTGCAATAACACTGTGAGTCACTGGGATCAAGAGGTGTGTTTCAGCACACACTGACCATTAAAGTGGATCTGCAGAGTGATTTGAACGAAGAGTTGAGAAGAATACTTTCAGTACAGTACAGTACACTCCCACAGTAAGAGGCAGTGCCCCGGTGCTTTAGTTTCAGTGTGACTAAGCACACCTCTGTCTCCTCTCACCAACGCTGGAACATGTTGTTGGCCAGGTAAACAGACCTGCAGAGGTGAACTAGAGGAAGTTTACCAGTTTCTGTTGATGCTGAGACTCTTTGATTGTGTCTTCAGAAGGAAATCGATGAAGGGGTCAAGACATTTCAGTCGCAAGGAGGACTTCAAGTAGAAAAAGGATGTACGCTCACAAAATCACAATAAGCAGAAGGCATGGATCCAGAAAAGTGGGGGAAAGCCTGTTGGTGCTGCGTTTAGTCTTTTAAATGCAAGTTTAAAACAAAAAAGATGAATGAAAATCAAAAACGGGGAGACGAAACGAATACGTCTCCCCCGAAAACTGATTTTTATATCTGCGTCCACACGAAAAAGCCGAAAACGCTGTAGTCGATATGCCAGGCCTGTATGTGGCGCTGTAACGCTGCCACAGAAACACAGCAAAACAAGGAAGAAGACACGGAGCATGCGCATTAAAGTCATACAAGGTAAAACCAACACCCACAACAACACACACACTTGTTGCTCACGGTAGTTGTGTAGTTTCAGAAGATTTTGCTGTAAAAGTCAAAACAAGCCCAGTAGCTGCTGCAGCACTAACGCGACGCTGTGGTCCGCCATTTTTACTGTTGTTGTCGGGGTTGTGCAGGCGAGTTAAGGGACAGAGGCGGGGCTACGGCGGCAGCGTTTGAGGAGAATGTGTATTCACCGTCCACACGGAGACGCAGCGGGTGGCGTCTTCAGACTTTCCCACTCTGGGTTTCAAAAAGTATCGGTTTCGGCCGCCAAATCTCCGTCTCCGTGTGGACGCAAGGCGTAAACGATAAAAAACTTTGCCGTTTACACTGAAACTCGGGGCCTAAATTAACTCCACTGGCCAGAAAAATGCTTTGAAAACTCTACATTGTATCATCTGATCCTCCACTGATTGATCTGCAGTAGTAAAACTAGAGCTAAACTTTTGTGTAACTTGGATGTCATATTAATGTGACGAGCTGATAAGATGGCATTAAAACAAGGGTCTTGATGAGGGAGTGAGGTGAGAGTTTTACTGTCATGCAGAGAGGTGACGAGAGAACAACCTGCTCATGATGCAAATACAATATTTACATTATATAAGAGAATAACTCTGTGCATTATAATGACCTGCACTGGAAGAACATCAAATCACAGGTTGGTAAATGACAGACGCTGTTGTTAGAAAGTTTTCTGTTTGTACTCAAGCACTTTGTAATTTGAAAGTAAATTATTTTAATTTTTGACCTTTTCGTTTCATAACAGGTCACTTGACTGTATTGCAAGCAGTGCAGGATAGAGTTACCAAATACATCACACAAGACAGGCTCAAAACAATAAATAAATAATTTAAAAAAGGCAAGCTGTACTCACAGTAAGCTAAAGATGCAACTAAACAATACAGGCAAATGAGGCTGAAGGAAAGTACTCAGATGAAGGCCAGGATGTAAGCAGCCGTGGGAACATGAGACGACTGGGAAACGCTGTCACAAGGAAAACTGATGATAAATAATCAATCTGGAAAAAAAGAAGTAGGAAGCTGGAAGAGTATATGCACAGGGAAGCTGATGAGTGGAGCCCGGTGAGCAGGGGGGAGGTAATGAAGTGTGACAGGAGTGATGGTCAAAAGAAAAAGAAAAAAAGACATCTTAACACAATCAACATGGAAAGAAATGAAGAATAATGACAGTAAGTGCCTGACTCTAAACAAACACCGATGATATGACTGTTAGTTTGTGGGCTGGCATTTTGAGTTTGGAGCCAGAAGTGACCATATTTGGATATGAAGGGAGGAGTGAGAAGGCGGTCCTGACCTTTGAACCCAATGATGCTACCTAAGATGAATGAGATCAGCCTCATTGGAGATTAGATCTGTCGATTAAACTGGCCACGCCCCTGAATATTTACTTCTTTGAAGCCTAATATATACTTAATAATTATGATGTTTCCTTCCATAAATGGACCACCACATCACTGCTGAAGAGAACTGACTTTAGCTAGTGACATCACAATGACTTCTACATGCAGTCTGTAGTTTGAAGACACAGGAAACCAGTTGAATGTGACAGATCAGAAAATCCTTACATCAGGCAGGTACAACTTTGGAAAGCAGTCGTCATAGCCCAACTGTTTATATATTTTTCAGATCAATACCTTTTAAAATAACCTCAAAATAGGGAAATAATCACCTCAAAAACCTTAAACTCCTGCTGATTCGTAGGCTTTGAAATCCCTTAATTCCTGTAGTAATGGAGAAGTAAGAACCAGGCATGTCACATCACTATCAAGCTATTTTAAACACGCTTTTATTAAACTAGCAGATAAGGATATTCAAACATGGCAGGAGATACTGAACTGACAACAAGTAAGAACAAATTATGTGTTTGGAAATAATGGCAGCTTCATAGTTTAATGAACTGAAAGTGTAATTAAAACCATAGCCTCATTCTGTGCGCTTCACCGCCAGAATGATAATAATGATTTCGATATTTAGTCAGAACTCTTGTAAAGCCCTTTGGCTGCCATGACACTGCGAGGATGTGTATGAATGCACCAGCAGAGAGCTCCAGCTGCTGATGACAGAATGTAATTATGTGATTGGCTCACATAAAAACACAGCAGCAAACACAGTCAGCCCGGTAACACAATAGCCTCAGTATGTGCAGCTCCGGTATCACACGTTCATATGTCAGGAGTTCTCATGACTCCAAACCAAAAATAGCACGAGGCCTGTGAAGAAGCTGCAGAGGAATAATGATTTCTGTGTTCATCGCTGTGTTATTAGTTGTGTTATTGCTGCGAACAAACTGTTTTCTTTCCTTCCCGGCTTCTTCTCCAGAGACTGGATGTTGAGTTTGACCTGCATGAGTTCACCCTTAATTCCCAACCCGGGCTAATCTTAGACTGCAGCTGATGAAGCCCACAGTGCTGTTTGCAGACTGTGAATCCAGATCTGCATCTATTGTTTGCACCAACACTGTTTTCTTAGATTTTTATTGTGAGTAAAAGTTGGCAGCCTGAATGTTAGGATTCCTTTAATTAGGAAGCCAGACATAACTTTCCTAATTGGTTTAATCTGTTGTATAACACACTATAAATTATTTATTCTCTGCATTTTGACATTTTGACTTGTCATAGATTCACCAGTTGGAACTAATAACATTAATGAACCACCACATAATATCAGAGTTGTGCTTTTCCTGCTCTGCTCTGCTACAGCACAGCAACATTTGCTGTTTAACCTTTACTTGTCATTTGAAAGTATATGAATGAAGGTTTAATGCTTTAATGCTTTATATGCACAATGTGAGTTTAGATAGATAGATAGATAGATAGATAGATAGATAGATAGATAGATACTTACTTAGTTACTTAGTTTATTCCGAATATGTAAAATAGGAAAAAATTGTACAGTCTTCCTGACTGCTACCAAATAGATTAATTGCAGAACAGAATATAGAAATGATAATTGAGGAAGCAAAATAACATAAAATACAGAAAAAAAATATATAAGAAAATAATAGACATATCCGAAAAGGAGTGAGAAGAAGCATAGCTTATTTGCTCTCCCCCTATGTCTAAACAATATATATACATAATGTACATATATAAATACATAGGCTACATATAGACATACATACACAGATATATATACATACATATATACAAATACACACATACATACATATACACAGAGGCTTCTCTGCCCCTCATCACCACACCATATCAAATAATCCGTGATAATCACCAATATTCAGTTAGTAATAATTTCCTTGTTCTCACTAAACACCATATAATTCTACTTTTTCTTGAACTGTTTGATATTTGGACTTTGCTTGATTGCCTCACTGAGGTTGCTCCATAGTTTGACACCAGTGGTAAATATACAGAAACTTTTCAAGGTTGTTCGTGTGTTTAAGATTTGTTGCCACTATGAATAAAAAAACTCAAACAAAAAAACAACAACAACCAAAAACACAGATTTTCCTGCAGCTGGGGTACAAGAAAATGTTGTTATACACCCAGACATTAAAATACAGGAATTATCCATAATTAAATATATAATTTATAGCTTCCCATTTACATAATATGATTTTTGGCTTTTTAATGTTCACATGTGCAAACCAAAAGTGATAGAAACATATTTATTCAATGATTGTCACAACTTACATAATTATTCAACATATTGGTTAACTAACTAACAAAAAGGAATTACTGAACCAATGATTTATTTTACAATTAACTGTCATCAACTGTATCAAATTCTGAGATATGAACGATGACCTCACCTCCAGTCCTCGCGTGTTATACCTGCAGTGGTAACATGGTCTTGAAACCTGCATTAATACCAATCTGCCTCTGCTCAGTGTGCAGTCTGCAGCCCAGTAACAAGTCACCTACCTGCTCCTCTCCATGACGATATGAATCCAGCTCGTACACTGCACCTCATCTGCCTCCATTCTCTGTACAAACCATCAACTCAGCCATCTATGTCAAAACTATGTCCTCATCTGTTCACTTACTGTTTGAAAAAAGTCCCTGTGCATTTATAGTAAGAGCAGATTTCCTATTGTGTCCAGCTTTACATATTGTCACCATCACCCACTGCATCACAACTGAAGTTAGTGCTTCAAAGACTTTCAGCCTGTTCAGTCTAATAGATTTACTCTTTTATTTCCTCACGATGTGAACAATTTGAGTCATGCCTTGGTTGGGGCAGGACATCATTTTCTTCCAGGCATCATTATGTGGAATCAGTAACATTGGAAACTGCTGGAGACAGTTGCAGTATAATTACACTCACTGCAGGGATATATTTCCTGTACTTTTTTGCAGCTTTACCTTTGTAACCTTTGTCTGAGTTTCATTTTTCCTCCTTATCTCTGTGAGTTTTATGGCTTTAGCTTCAGAGCGGCTGCTGCTCTCAGTCTGATCGTATAAAAGTATTTTGGTAAAAGAGTAATTCATAACCTATGCTTAGATCAGCTAGTCTGGTCCACTAAGTGTGATGTCATTTATAGATATTAGTATCTGCCCTCTGTGCACTGTTCATTTAATCTTTGTTTGTCATTGGTTAGTAATTAGTTTAGAAATTGTAATTTATGCTTTATTTCTTTGATTATTGCTGTTTTACAGAAGCATTAGTGCCTCAGACGTCAGAGCTGTTTCAGACTTGTTTTTATTCGTTATTCCTCAGCAAAAACGACCGTCTCGTTAAGACAGTAACACCTTCCTCCCGCCTGCAGGAAAGTGAGATTTCCGACTGTGCAGCTGGTTTTTAAGCCTCTCGTCCTGCTGGCGGTGAGCAGCTGATGACCTTTGGCTTTGTGGACATCAGCAAGACTCATCCCTGTGGTAACACTGTCATCCCATCACCGGGAGAGTTGTGAAAATGAGAAACATGTATTTGTGTATCCTTCTGAAAATGGTGAGAGGTTCTGTTGTTGTTCAGAGACACATCAAGCAAAATGCAGCACTCGATATCTTCTGTCCCCTGTGAGCATCATACTGAGGTCAGACATATATATATATATATATTTATCAGGAAGACATGGACAAATATTGAATTGTGAGACTTAATTCTGATGTAATTATGCAGATGATTACTCACTTTATTTGCTTGATCCGTGGAGAAGTAATTTGTGACTGGATTAGAAGAGCGGTTTCCTGGACTCAGAGCTCTGCTGACCTTATCTCCAGTCATTTAATAACAGGATACTTCACACCAACGATGAAAGGCTGATATTATGATGTAGAAGACTAGAAAACTGTGGTCACCTGAATGCTGAGGGCCAGAGCTGAGGACTGCTGTGTTGAAGAAAACTCATTTATTCAGGCTCTGGGGATGATTAAGCTTATGTAAAGTAATGACTGCAGTCTCAGTCAATCTGCTGAGTTTCTTTATAAGGATGAACTTGAATGAACTCTGTTAGATGGAGAAGCTCTCTGACATCAATTTGAACATTGACAATTTGATGGCAACTTCATCTGAGGTGAAGGTATGGTACATAAAATGTTACTGATTTTTGTATTTTACTGTAGTAAGTACAGTTAAAAAAACGTAAAGATTAAAGATTATGGGTGATTTATAATCACTACTGTCACTCTTCCCTGCTGTAAGTTAATTTACCTGGATGGAAAATCTGAATTCTCTTCAGTTTATTCATGGTAGTTTATTAGAGTCAGGGTAAATAAAACTTTATAATTTACAGTGCTGTGCTGCAATCAGATTTTTTTTATATATATATGTGTAAAAATGTGTTTTTAAATTAAATGCGGACAAACTAGTGAAACAACAAACAGTTGTAATACTGGAAAAAAATATGGTCATAACTCTGTAAATGAAAAATGAATGAATGAAACACATAAATAAATAATTCTGTAACTAGAAAAACACTAAAATAGTGTCAGAAACAGTAATAGAAATATTTGTAAATAAAAATACAAAGTGTATGAATAAAAGCCCGGGAACTACTGACCAGACATTGTGGTGACACTGTTTTGCCAACCTCTGTTTTGTCTATTTTACTAACTTGACCAGGTCCGTCTTACGAAAGAGATGTTGATCTCAGTGGGTTTTTATTTGGTTAAATAAAGGTTAAAAAAAAAAATACTCTCCTGGGTCACAGAAGCTTAAAAGGTCTAAATGACCTGTTTAGATTTAGGATTGTTGTACAAACAGATCATCATGATCAGTCTCTGCAGTAATGACAAAACAAACAGTAGAGAGAGTTCTGCTAAATTCATCATTTCTATTCAGAGAATTCTTGTCACTGACCGTACAATATAAATATCCTTTGTTTTAAGTTTAATTCCGTTTCTATGGATACCACATTGTTGCTATGTGACAGAGTTGAAACATGAGCTGGAGAGTGTATATAAAGACATGTGATACACACACAGTATGTCCATTACACCAAGACAAAAAAAAGGATGTTTTTATTCATCTATTTTGTTTTCCTTGAAAATGTCTTGTAAAAAGATTTCAGTGTTGTCATATATTTTAGACTAAATACAAATGTGTGTGCTTTTTACTGCAATTATCCTCCACCTCACATGTGAATGGTAATTAGACTACAGTCAGCGGTGTGGATTAAACATTCCCTTTAAATGTGGCCTGTTTGTCAAAGGGCTCAGATTAACTGAACACCCAATTAGTCAGGGATCATTAATTCAGTATCCAGGCTGGTTTCCGGGGTTTCCTCTTTGTTTCCAGTATCGTTTGAAGCCTCTTTGTTTTTGTGATTAAACTTCACAGTAGAGCAAACTCATGTATAAAAAAAAACAAACAAAAAACAACCACTTGAATTTCAAGGAGAAAAACAAATATGGCAAAAGTATTTTCTGTCTGTCTCTTTGTTTCCTTCTGTTGAGCCGCTCTACATGAAATGTGGGAAATGAACGTCTGCTGTCAGCGTTCAGGAGATGTCAGCTTATAACTCAGCAGGTCTGTTGATCACTATGGCTTTGATTATAGCTGTGCAAAATAACAGCTCCCCTCTCGGTGCAATCTGTGCAGGCGATCCCCCTGTCTGCTCTGCTGTGTGCCGTTTAATGGAGTCCTTTGTTTCTGAGGTGCTGCTCAGATGATAGTTATAATTAGCAAAGTATAACTGGTGTAACAATGGCCCTTTTATTCCTCCTGGTTTTAACACCAAAAAATCTCTCTTGATGAACAGTGCTTTATGTCTCTATCATTTATCTATTTAATAGTATTTGATTCATTAAATTAATACCCTGCCATTTTTTTTTATCACCAATGTCGGTATCTCTGGTAAATAAATACATATTAATGTGTAATGGTGCTTGTGAAGTAACAAAGGGTATATGGTGGTGTTTAGGGGTGTTAGTTGTTTATTAAGTCCAGTCAAAGTGCATTGTGCTTCACTTTGTGTACAAATGTAATGGGAGAGTGTCAGGATTGCATGTATTTTTAGTTGGTTTTGATTATGGTCATGATTTCTTGTGTTCAGATTTTGTCCATCTGGTTTTGGTTTGGTTTCCTTCATGTTGTAGATCAGGGGTCTCAAACTCCACCATGGAGGGCCGAGACACTGCATGTTTTCTTTCCAGCTGGTCACTAAAGCAGGTGATTTTAATCATGAACACCTCCTTCAGTTTGAGGGAAGGAGCTCATCAGTGAGATCAGCTGCTGGAGAGATGGTTGGAAAGAAAACCTGCAGGGTCTCGGCCTCCATGACACGAGTTTGACACCCCTGTTGTAGAGAATTTACTAAATTCTATAGTAACTAACACTGACATATGACCTGGTTTACCCTCCTCTCCTCAGGTCAGTGGGACCTGAGTTAGCTTACATACCAAGGCAGAACAAACAGAACACACTCAGGGACATCTAGAGACAAACACCATCATCTCACAAGTAGGCAGACACA
>OOFC01017320.1:2847-14160 GCA_900323345.1 Pseudochromis fuscus
TGGTGGGGGTGGCGTGTCAGCCTGATAACTCCTGAAATCTGAATCTGACTTGATGAGGCAGCTGCTCAGTGTGCACTCATCCAACAAGTTAGAAACTGGTTCCCAGCCTCGAACAGCACAAAACCCTAGCTCGCCATGAGTACGCCGTTCTTACAGGAAGTACAGCTGTAGGTGTGTTTGTGTGTGTGTGTGTGTGTGTGTGTGTGTGTGTGTAAAACCATATTGCAACATATTTCACAGCTGACACTATGGTCTCAGTTATCAATTACTGGCTTACAGCACTACAACAGCAGAGACAGTGTAACGTCTTCTCCAGGCAGCAGCACCTTTTAATTATTTAACGTCACCGAGGGGAAAATAACCTATTTGGCGTGCTGGTTTGGATGCGCCGCGCCGCTTACAACTAATCCCGTCATCCCTGTCTATACTGTAGACGTGGTTTCCCGTATCTCGGAGGATTGGGGGCCGGCCAACATCTGTTGCTGTGCTTAAATGCCACGGGGCCTTTCTGCTCTGTCTGTCTGTCTGTGAGCAGCCATGATGGCCTCCACCATCCTGGGGTGTGTGGGTGCAGCTAGCTTCAGACACAGATCTCCTCTTTAGTATTTACATTTTTCTGCTCGCTGCAGAGTGGCTTGGACACATTAGATCAGGCGTGTTAGGAAGCACAGCTGCAACCATTGGTCCACAACAAAAACAGTCACTGGCAAATGTAACTGTCGACTGTTCACCACACGTGTTTTAGAAGGAGTGAGACGTCTCCCTTCTTCCTGTCTCTGCTCAGAGTCCAGCAGTGAGTGGACACACAGTGGTCGATGCTAAATACAGTCAAGAAAAGGATTGTTTGACTTTGTTTAGAAAGAGTGGACACAGTTTGATTTATTTCTACTTTCACTGAACATTGTTTATTTCCTTTGCATCGGTAGCAGCTGATATCAGCAGCAGGTGATTCAAAGATGTATTTCTGAAAGCAGGATCCATCTTTCTGCTCTTTAACATTAATTATCACACCACTGAAACAAGCTGAGAGCTCAGCTATCCCTCCATCCTCCACTGATGGATGATTAATCAACTAATCCTTTCAATAGTCGATTAATCAACTCTCAGAATAGTTGTTGTCCAGCTGAAGCTGTGTTAATAAATGAGTGGGCTCTACTTCTGGTTTGTGAGGCGACAGTAAACCTCAGACTTTACATAATGACTACAGAACAATGTTTGATGGAGCCAGATGATAAACGTTGGGCTCTGTGATCCTCAGAGCGTGTTACATGTACGATGTGTGTGCAGCAGGACGGTTGACTAGCTCCTGAAACAGGGTAACTGGGTCTGCTGCTGGTCGCTCAGCATTACTCTGCAGTCTGAGAGTTTCCCCTCCCTCCTCCCTCCTCCCTTGTCGCTCGGTGCGTTCACGTACGAGCGTCCGTGTAGGTTTCCATCCACACATCTGGATGTGTTTAGCTCCGACCCGAGTTCCTCAACACGAAGCCACAGGCGTTACATAACCTCCTCCTTTATGTAATGACTGCTGCAGCTCTCCGGCTCTGTTTGCCCTCTCCAGTTTTTCCTGCCCCACACCCTGTACGTCCTGCCCCTGCCCGGCTGCAGGCAGGAGGGAAACCAGCTGCCTGTCACACTACCCAAACACAACCAGACCCGTCTCCAGTTAGTTCCTAAATGTTTCAGTGTTATGGCAAATCTTTGTTTTAATGGCTGTTTGAAAATCCATGACTCCAGAGAACAAAGACATTAAAGTGACAGCTGCTGCTTTGATTTCCCTTGTTCTCCTTTCACTGAGGCGTAATTGCAAAGTGGTTTTTATTTTGTTTCATACAGAAAACCAAAGTGTCTGCAGGTCTCTGGTTTTTTTTTTTTTTCGAGTTACCTCCTTTTGTATAAATCAGTTGTTCTTCGGGCAGGTTTCAGTACAAGGACGCCGCAGCAGGAATGATGGAGTCATCAGCTGTTTGTTGTCTGGTGTTTGATATTAGTGTTATTTGCCTTTTTAAAGATTGAAGCTTCCACAACATGTTGAAACCTCCAGAGGTGTGACATGGTGTCCCTCCTGTCCTCGTCCCTCTGTGCTACATTTACCATGAGACTCACAGAAAACTGCTTCAGCTGCTGAACTAACACAGCAAAATACAGAAATCTAGAAATACTATCAGTGCAAAAACCAGTTGATTTAAATATACAGAGAACTTCTGGAGGTGAACTACCAGTGCAAGAATGAACACAGCAAACATCTGGATTATACTAAATGTAAACAGAGGTTTATAACTAAACAGGAGCGATGTGTGTGTGTGATGAGTTTAGTTCAGAGAGATGTTTCCCTGTCTGCAGTAGCTTTAATACAGCGTGTTTGCAGTTGTTTTCCATGATGTGTCTGTTTAACTGCCTGATATAGTCCTGATCTACAGACACGTTTGGAGGAAGGTTTTTCAGAGCAAAGTGTGGACATTGAAATCAAACAGCAACACTTCACAGAGCCACAGCTGGAGAAGGGAGATCAAAGTGTTTATAGTGGTTCCAGGAGGCCACACAGGAGGAAGGTGGAGTGCAACAAAAACAACACGGCATCACAGGGAGTTTAAAACCTGAGGAGAGGTGCAGGGAGGCGGGGATGGAGCGTCTACATTTATGAAAGAGACGAGGACAATACCCGGCTCATGTCTCACCTCACAGTGCAGATATGTGCCGGTCGGAAAGTTACAGATAATAAGAGACACCCTCCATCCCACGTCTGGAGGCTGTCGGGGGAGGTGGTGTTTTTCCAACACTGTCCGAGCATCTCAGTCAGAAAGTCCTGCTGTAAGCTGGGATGTATGTGCATGAAAGCTGATGTGAAGTGATTATCAGTGCAGTCCTGTGGTGTTCAGAAGCAGCTCAGCTCACTGTGTCGAGCAGATCCGTTGATGTTTTTGTCTGACATACGTTTCCAACATTGTGCAAAGGTGAAGCAGCAGACTGTTGTTTTCTTCCATTATCTGGAGCTTCAGATGTTTTGCAGAACATATTTTATCCCACATGAAAAGTTTGACATCACAGTGAATCATCACAACAGGAAGTTTGCATCATGTGACTTTTTAGAAGATTTTGTAACATTGTTGCATGATTGCTTTTTTTCAAAGAAGAGGCACAATCATTAGTCGGCAAAAAATGATTCTAAAAATAGTCGCTAACATATTTAATCATTGAGTGCGACCTCTCACTTCCTTCATATCTCTGCTAAGAGCTGCACATGCTCAGTAGTGTTCAGCAAGTAAACAATATGGCAGCAGCCGATTTCCTGTGTCAGTATCAGCTGATCTCAGTTGATTAAAAGATTAAGTTCTGAATAAGTCTGCAAATAACGACTTCTGATAGATGATTAATCACTGACTATTGAAACCATTAGTCACCAACCAGATCACGAATCACATAATTATTAAATGTCTCCTGTTTAACTTTCATCTTTTAAATGTTTCCTGAGGTTGTTAACTTGATGTTATAATTAATAGTAAAAACAAAAAAGATAAAAAATACATTTTTTAATGATCTTTTTTCCCCATTTGTGTTGACTAATCATTACACAGTGTTTCTGAGTGAAGGATCCATCGTTCTGGTCTTTACTGTTAATCATCGCTTCATTAAACAACCTCAGGCTGAATTTAAAGCTGAGAGTTAAATTACAACCGTCCAGTAATGATGTGATTGATAATCTGATTAGTTGACTAATCGGTTCAGTAGTTGATGATTAATGGACAATCAGAATAGTCTGTGGTGTAATGTGTTGAAGCCTGCAGCTGCATGTAGGTGACAGGATCATGAGAGCATCAGAGGTGCTGCTGTAGACGCTGTAATCAACATGTGCTCAGCAGTAAACACACACACACACACACACACAGCAGAGGAGATTACAGGATCTTCACTCCATCAAACACACAGTTCATCCACCAGCAGACTGTGTCCCCCTGCTCTGTTAATGAGGGAGAGGTAACACACCCTGAGCTCAGCATCCAGGAGACGAGGTGTCCCGGTGTCCACGGCTGTTTCTCAATATAAGGTACACACGTCCGTACTCGAGTACTCGGCAAGAATGTACTTGCAAGTTGGACTCTAAAGTACAGACCTGTGAGAACGCATCAAGGCTAAAGTGCAGTTGGACTGCCAGTGTACTTTCTGATGTCACATCGGCTGTGATTTTAATCTGTACCTATGTTACCGTTAAAGTCAACTTAAATAACTTTAAACATGCATTCTGCCCTCGGCCAAGCAGATCAGCTCAGAAACAAAAATAAACTTACACGGACACTGTTAGATTTCCTCATAATGACTGTATCTCATGATGAACCACTGCAGAAAACCATGTCAACATCTTTAACAACTTAATTCTCACCTAAAAAACTCTAAAACCTTCGGTCAGACCCTGCTGCCTGTACAAGGAACTGTCCTTCAGAGATAATAAAGTCATAAAGTCCTTTGACCTTAAACACAACACTAATATTTCCAATTTATTACTGTGATCTCTCTTCCGCCATTGTTCATATTGCTCGATAATGAAGGAGGAGCGAGGACACATCCAGGTATTTCATGTGTTCTCAGCCAGATCCGTACTTTGAATATCAACAGTACCAGGTCTCCGACTGATGACATCTCACAAGTACGGACAAGTACGCATATTGAGAAACGGCCAGTCTCTCACCTCTGGGGTGTTTGCTGAGGAGCCGGGTCCTGTTGGTTTTGGAGGGTCTGGATGGTATGGAGGTGCCGGGCAACATATGCGCCGCATCAGAGCGAGCACCACAGCAGAGAATGTGCTGACGGCCAGAAAACGGCGGCTGGAGTGATCGCTGCTGGTGCTTTTTGTGTGTGTGTGGGAGTGGGGGGAGGAAAACATGCCCTGGTTACTTAGAGAGGGAGGAAGGGGGAGGAGCTCCTCATGTCGGGAGGGATGGTTTTCTCAATGCTGCTAACCTACCCCTCCTCCTCCTCATCCTCTGTCACTCTCTTGATTGAGGTCATTGGATGTGTAGTGGCCTGTGTGTGTGTTACTGGACCTGCATCTGTTGACTGTAATCTCTGATGACCAGTCAACCCAGAGACATGTGGTCCTCATCGGGCTCCACACATCCATCAATCAGCTGATAACATCTCCAGTATCACTCTGAGAGATGTGTGGTTTCCACATACTGCTCTTCCTCCTCCACTCTGTATTTTCTGATCATACTAATACATTTTGTTTATGTAGCACTTTTCTGGAGACGCTGAGCAGTAAAATCTACATAATACAAGATTAAAGCCATGTTAATGGGCAGGTAATAAAAACCTGAGCAGCAGATGTGAGCAGTGTAGATGTGAGGAGATGTTTTGAATGTGGACAGGTCAGTACAGTCTCTACAGGAGAGCCTTCAGAGGGTGGGAGTGACTGAAGCTTGGTCTCCACAGGTCATCATCTACACTCACTGTTCAGATCAATATCTTATATGTAAAAGTTAAAATTGAGCCTGATGAACAGGCAGTAGTGTGGGACTGCATCTCCAAGGATGGTGGTTTGTCTGCAGTGTTTAACCAGGTTAAATACTCTTTAATGAAGATAGTGGTTTAAGAAAGCAGCCTCCTGAGGACAGAGACGTGTTTGTCCTGAGTCCACATGAAGATGGTCCAGCTAATGAATCCATGAATCTTTCCCCCTCAAATCAGCATCAAATAGATCCCATCAGCTGGGCTGTAGTTCTCAGAAGATGTCAGAGTCTGGTGGTTTTACATTGTTGTCTAAGTACTGACGGTACGAACAGGAGTGTATTAAGATGAGGATGATCTGTACATGAGGCAGGTAAAGGTTAGTGCATTAAAATACAGAGTTATCCTCCTAACCATCATGACTGAGCTGTTTGTCTGCAACTGTTGTATCATATACCTGAGAACGGATCTCCTTGAGATCGTTTTCCAGTTCACCCTCGGGGACGTCACACCTGCCCCACCCCCCCTTGGTCGCTCGGCTGTCCTCTCAGCGAATCAGGGCGTGCAGACTCAGAGGTCGGTGCGACGCCACCGGTGTCGTTTTTAGAGACGAGCCTCCACGAGGAGACTCACGAGTATGCAAACGAATCACCAGTGCATTGATCTGATGCACCAGCACCAACGGGCGGGTTTAGGAGCGATGCAGTGTGTTTGTGGGGGGGAGGGGGACGTGCACCAGCCATGGTGGTAAGAAGCAGCAACATGTTTGTCTGCAGGATCCTCTGCAGCCGGGTCTGCAAGATCCTCTGCAGCTGGGTCTGCAGGATCCTCTGCAGCTGGGTCTGCAGCAGAGTCTGCAGCAGTGTCCTTGATGGTGCAGCAGCTGAGCAGGAGGAAGGAGCCGAGACGTCTTCACTGTCACCGAGCAGTAGCCAGCGTCTGGGATCCGTCCTTCCGCTCTGCTCCACACTGAGGCAGGATTCACGGTTGGATTATTGGTGATCCCAGTGTCTGCCGTTCCCTGACCCAGCCCCACCCCCCTCCAGCAGCCTGTGGCCTGTAGATTGCTGTTCAGACCCGTCTGTTCCTCCCAGACTGCCAGATCTGCTCCTCTGCTCCCCTCTCCCTCTGCCTCTGCCGGCCTCGGCCTCGTCCTCGGCCTCCTCTCCACTCCCTCCGTCCTGGTGGAGCTCTGAGCTGAGAGCTGGGGCGTGGGGAGGAGAGAGCACAGAGGAGTGCGAGGTCTATCTTTGTCTGCCATCTGAGTCATTACTTTCATTGTTCAGCCACTGCGGCCTGTGTTTCAGATGAAACGGCGCCCCCTGTGGCCGCTGCTGTTCGGTGCAGGAGCAGACATTTTCCTCTCATGTCTGCCTTTGAAAATGCCCATTCTGTGTGTCATACTGGTAAAATGGAGTACACTGCTCTCAGCTGGCACCCCTCCTTCACCGCCCAATATCTCGGTGTGATGGGAAGCCCTGTTTTCTTTTACTTTCACTCTGGTTTCTGCTGCACAGCTGACGGTGTTCAGGGTTTTTTTGGGCTGTAGTTCTTTTCCAGGCCGCCTGCAGCTGCCATCGCTGGGAGCTTCATGTGATGCTGATTCACTGACCTCTGCAGTCTGACAGAGGAAATGCTCAGTGTGATTAATATCAGAGTTTTAACATCAGTATTTCAAATAAATTCACTGTAAAATACACACATCATTACAGTTTTTATTGGGTTTGAAGAACACAGGGTTTCTTTTAATTGATGGAGGAGTAAACTCCACCACTCATCTGTGTAATCTCTTAACACTGACAAACAGCTGCTTTGGTTTTTGCTTCTCTAAATAGTTTCTTTGCAAGGGAACCAGGATTGACTCAGACTTCACTACAACAGTCCTGCACACACTTTGCATGGTTTTATTTCCCTGGGAGGGTTCAAAGCTCAGAGTATTTTTCTATCATCTTGTTTGATTTTATAATTCTGTTTTTAATCCTCCGGACATCAGGTGTGGTTTAGAATAAGTCCAGTACTTTGGTGGACAGTGTGTTTGTGATGCTGTTGTTGAAGCTCACGCCCTCTGTCCCTCCCCCTTCAGATGGAAGCGAGCAGAGAGCCGCTACACCGTGGAGCGCGCCGCCATCATCAGCCACTGGAACTGGCTCCAGGCCCACATCTCGGACTTGGAGTACCGCATCCGACAGCAGACCGACATCTACAGACAGATCCGAGCCAGCAAGGTCGGTCCCTCATCTGTTTGGTTTATCTGTGACGTTCAGCTCACACTGTTTCTGCAGCTTTAACTCTTCATACACAGGGTGACCGCACAAACACTCTCCATTTCAAATAGTGAGAGATCACCACAACTAACTGTTTGTGACTTTCCTCTGGGGACATGTCGAGGACAGAGTTTATGTACCTGACTCTGGATGATCTGCAGAAAGCATCAGTGAAGCTCCACATATGATTACACTGGATGTGCTGCAGAACATCTGCACCGAGCTTGGTTATCACATTGATGTTCATGGAGAGTCTGTGAACAGTTATGACACTGTAGCCACCAGCACTGTAGTAATATTCATATAGTTTTGATATTTACAACCATTTGAAATCCAGGAGTGTTTTTATGGTCACCCTGCATATTTGTCTGAGTGATGGGAGTGTGACCCTCCTCCTCCTCCTCCTCCTCCTCCTCCTCTGCTCCCACAGGGCTCAGTGGAGCTGGGAGGTGTCGCTCCGAGCTCGGTGATCACAGGTGGGACGGAGGTGAAGGTGGAGCCTGTGAACACTCAGGTAAACAGATTTAAATACAGAGGGCCTGCTGTGCTCTGCTATACCTTTTGTTCTGAATACAGTTGAAGATAAGATCAGACTTTACTCATCCCACGCAGGGGAAACTCTTTCATCACAGCAGCAAACAGAAACAAGTTCAGAGTACAACACAGAATCGAAAGTAACAGAACAAAGAGGATAGAAATACAGAAATATAGAATAAAAAGATAGAAAAAAATGTGGATCTTCATTTGTGAGTACTGCTGCAAAACAAGCTGTGCATCAGGATGTGGTGTGTGTCTGTTACTGTGAGTGTAGGTAGGTAGGACAGTTGTTGCACTGTCCACACTACACATGGGTTCCACCAATCAGGTGAAGGCAGAGAACTGTTTGGACTGCTGGAAACACTGGTTCTGGTGTGGGTTGTTTTTGGAAACCGTTCTGTCCGGGTTAGTTTCAGTGTCTGCTCTTCTGTCGTGAACAGTGTGACGTGTCGGCCACAGGAAGTTTCTCTGAAGCAGCTCAGACGGAGAACATTAGGAGAACACCAACACATGCTTTCTGCTTTCACTGGGACGGTTGGATGTTCTGGTCCAGGATTATATTGACCGTGCAGAGGAGACCTGCTGTGATCAGTTGTATGGTGGCTGTCCACTCAGACTCAGGATTCAAGAAACTCTGGTCCCACCTCCTGTCACTCTCTCTGACGTTAGCCAATCAGAAGAGAGCAGGCTTTTAAGGAGGAGGGTGAACAGAGGGACATGTGAGTGACCATTATAAGACCAATAAGAAGTGTTTTTCTTACTGTGATCTATGCAGAGCTGCTGCAGAGGAGGCTGAGACTGTAAATATAAAGCTGTACATTAGCATAATGGTTCTGCTGCTTCTGATGAACACAATGGGGAATAATGAATAAAAAGACACATGTAGAGTCATCAGTGATGGAGACATATCACACACACAATGTTTGTCATTTTAAAGTTAATTTAAATTGAAAGACAACACTTAAAAGTCGTGTAATCATCACAGTCTGTGTATACAAGTTACCACAAGCTGTTTATTAATGGAAAGACAGATATATAATTCATCTTTTAACCTTTGTTCAGTCAGGTGTGTCCCACTGACATTAAACTGTCTTTAAGAGAGACCGGGCTGAGAGTCAGAGAGACGTCGTCAGCTGGTTGAAACCAGGAGTTTGGTCTCTGCTGCAATCTCTGAGTTTAACACAGAATAAAAAAGTCATCATTACAACAAACTGCAACTTTATTGAGTTGAAAATGTATCTTTTAAATTGACGATCATCGTGTGTGATTCATGAAGAGAATATTTCTCTGTCCAGCTCCCATTGTGCTTTAACTGTATGGTTATAATCCAGAGTGAAAGAAGTCGATCACTGCAGTGTTTTATGAAGAGATTCTCCTCAGTGGGTCCCAGCAGAATCTCACTGAGTATTTTGTGATAATTAAGAAAAGAAGAGACTGGTTCTGTTTCTGCTGACTTGTTGTGGTAATGAGTAAAAATTGCGAGGCCTCTCGAGGGAGAAGTAAACGACAGGCAGAATGAGCCTCGGCTGTGATTCAGGTCGTTTTCCTCCAGCAAAGAAAAGATTAAATTCTGAACATTCAGCCTGGAGCCACCAGAGAAATCAGTTCACAGGAGGTGTCTGATTCAGGTGGATGTGAAGAGGTCGACCAGAGTTCAGGTTCCTGATGATCGCTGAAACCTGTTTGTTGTCGTAGATCAAAGAAAATAAATGAAATGTAAAGAGTCCACGTGCAGTAACTTCTCTCTGTCTGAGTGAAGATACAATGAAACCAGCTGTGTGAGGAATCACCTGAGGATCTGTCACATGATGTCTCCTCTGGGTGGGTTTTAAATTGTTGATTTACGGCACAGCTACCTCAACATCTGTTGTCTTTACAATGTTACAAGGACCATGTCTCAGTCTTTTCACTACACTTCACTCAGTCCACACCTGTACTGGTGATTTCACCACACACCAGTAACAACCAATAAGAGCACTCCTCCCAGTTACCGTGGTGACTGCCATCAGCTGCTCTGCTTCTTGGTTTTATCCTGGTGCAGAGTCACAGTCGTCATGGATCTGGACGGACAAGAATTTGTCTCTCGTGTTAAAACTTTTTCAACTCGCACGTCGCAGATCTCGTGTCTTCCCGTTCATTTATTTATTATGTAACTGCATCACGAGTGTGAAGCACTGTTCACTGATGGTGAAACCAGTTTAGCTCCAACCGTGTGACTCGTAATCGCGACCATGATTAGTCACCCAGTTATAATCTACTGTTGGTTAAAAACTAAAATCTGCTGGGTAGTAACGTGGAGGAGGAGGAGTCAGGTTTAACTGGAAACTGCAGGTCTGTGGTGGTCTGGTGAAGATGCTGCAGGTCCGTGGAGGTCTGGTGAAGATGCTGCAGGTCTGTGGTGGTCTGGTGAAGATGCTGCAGGTCTGTGGTGGTCTGGTGAAGATGCTGCAGGTCTGTGGTGGTCTGGTGAAGATGCTGCAGGTCTGTGGTGGTCTGGTGAAGATGCTGCAGGTCTGTGGTGGTCTGGTGAAGATGCTGCAGGTCTGTGGTGGTCTGGTGAAGATGCTGCAACTCCATGGTGGTCTGGTGAAGATGCTGCAGGTCTGTGATGGTCTGGTGAAGATGCTGCAGGTCTGTGGTGGTCTGGTGAAGATGCTGCAGGTCTGTGGTGGTCTGGTGAAGATGCTGCAGGTCTGTGGTGGTCTGGTGAAGATGCTGCAGGTCCGTGGTGGTCTGGTGAAGATGCTGCAGGTCTGTGGTGGTCTGGTGAAGATGCTGCAGGTCTGTGGTGGTCTGGTGAAGATGCTGCCTCCTGCTGACCGTGCAACAGAAGTTTTTGTTTGTTTTGTTTTCTCAATTCCAGACTGAATAATTCACCATGACCACGGGACAAAGAGGACTCACTTTGTTATGTTGTTTCCTTAAATATCTCAGAGCTGCTGAGGGCTGGTGTGTGTGTGTGTGTGTGTGTGTGTGTGTGTGCTTCTGTTTCAGTTAGTTCAGTCAGTTAATGTGATATGTTTTTTTTCCTCTTATCTGTCGATGCAGGATGTCGCCTCGGAACGGCTTGAGC
>OOFC01017323.1:7994-25556 GCA_900323345.1 Pseudochromis fuscus
ACACACACACACACACACACACACACACACACACACACATAGGCCAGCTGACAGTCTTGCCTGGGCCTAGGACAACATAATATTAGATGGCCCCCCCACGCCCGGACCTCCCCTTTTCCTCTCCGCTTCCTCTCCAACGGGGCAGTGGCCTCCAAAATTATACGAATTCAAAAGACATACTTGCTGCAAAAAATCTAAAAGCATAAATAAAACACGTGATCTTAAATTAAAGTTAAAACATTACTTTTGTTTTGTTTTTTTTCTCTTATGCCACTGTTTCAGAGCTGGATCCTTGGCATCTTTTCTTGGTTTGTGTTTGGGGTTCTGTGTTGTATTGCAGGTGTTCATCAGATGATCATGTTTTGTTCATCTCCATCATCACAGACAACAGTCTCTCACACAGACATGTGCCACCAAACATACACAAAATTCAAGCTGCATGCAGATGTGACAGGTTGTGAAGCAGCTCAAAAACACTTTTCCCTTTCAAACTGACCAAATCGCCGTGGAGACTCAATGTGAAGTAACTGTAAACATCAACAGACGATTGAATCTGACGTGATTGATGATGCAGAACTGATCGCAAGTAGCACTAGTTCATGGAAAATTAGGAAGAAAATGAATAAAAAGCTTTTATGCAACTTAAATACTACCATAGACTGTATACAGTCTATGAATACTACATATTTTTCCACAAATAGGCCTATTTTGAACTATTTTTGAAAAATTATTCCATAATTTAATAAGGGCCCAGTTCTGGGCCCCCCTTATCCTGGGCCTGGGACAACAGACCCGATGCACACACAGATGTACTGTTATATACTGGTGAGATTCCTGTAGAGAAATCTGTCTTTCTAATCTAGACCCTTTTATTTATGTGTGTCATTTTCTACCTGCAATCAAACTGAAAACACATCGACTGAATATCATTTCAATGTTTTTGAAAAGGTTCAAAAACATGTGAGACTTTTACACAGATGTTGTAAGATTTGTATCATTCTGGCCATCTTCTTAATGTGATGTGATGTGAAGTGATCTGATGTGATATGAAGTGATCTGATGTGATATGATATGATGTGATGTGATGTGATGTGATGTGATGTGATGTATATGATCTTGGTCATCTTTAGTTTTCAGTTCAAATCTAAAGGTGACCAGCTTTTTTCCATTTTTGTTCCCAGATTGTGGAGCAGTTTGACTCTTACTGTCAGCTCAATTAAACTGCTGTAATTTAGTTTCTGCCTACACCAGTGTCCAGTGAATTTGGCATTAGGCAGCCTGTCTGCTGCAGACAGACACGGTCACACATGCAGCTAAGCAAAGTGGAGATGTTGTTCACTGTGCACGTCTAAGTGAGCTAAAATTATACCAATGTACTGTATTATGGTTCCAAATGACAATGATTATACACACATATGACATGAGTGTAAAGTCACATTTTCCACTGTGTTTACCTTGTACAGCAGCGTGTGCCGCTGCGCTGGTACCCCCCTGAGTACTTCAAGAACAACTATTACAGCTTCAAGGGAGACGTGTGGGCGTTTGGCATCGTGCTGTGGGAGATGCAGACATTTGGTGAGTTGGTGGCTCAGGTGACAAACATGGGCTTCTGCAGTCTAACTAACCATGTGGAGCCTCCACGAGCCCATGTGATGTCATGGAATTTCAACCAGTCAGAAAAATCCCCCCAATCTTCTGCGAGGTTGAAATATTTAAAATTTGCGACCTACCTGAAATCTTCCATGATAGGGGAATAATGCTTCACGACCACCTTTCAGAGATGGATATCTCAGCTGAATGAGCCATTATTTTCAACCATCCCCATGAATTGGAAGTTAGTTTGTAAATATAGTTTATTACAATTGAGGTGATTTTAAAATGATGTAGCCTACAGATTTCAGAGACCCTGTAATGAGATTTCCTCTTGGTGAAGTAAATCAAAAGTATCTATGTGGCTGGATATCACATTGAGAGGATAGTATGCTTTTTCTTGGTGTGGATGTAACCACAGCATGGTCTTCTATGCTGTGGTTATTTCTATTTGGCAATGAGGGGCTTTAAATTAAAACCTAAAGTAATACAATTAACTTTAAGAGAGTGAAAGTGTGACATGAACTGTATTTTAGAGCTATTTTACTCACATAAATATATTTTCAGGCACCTTACCTTATCCAAACCTGGAGACCTCAGGGGAAGTGGTGTACCACATCTGCATGGGTCATAAGAACACAAACCCTGAAGGCTGCAGACCAGAGATGTAAGTGAAAACTCTTCAGTTCAATTCAATAATAATTAGGCTACAGTGTTTCATTTCCACAAAGCTAAATACGACTGCTACCAAATTGTTCCTAATTCCCCCGGGCCTCAGAACATCATTAGCATCATTTCCTTAATTGCACATTTGATAGATTGCATTAATTTCTTTCTGTTTGCCATTGAACCCATATATATTACAGAAGAACTGGAGGCTGCAACCAGAACTTATTTTTAGTATCAATACATTTGATTTTCTTCAATAATCAACTGATTGTTTGGTTTTATAAGTACAGCCAAAAGAGGCTATTATTAATTAAATTAAACACACAAGATGTTGGGATAGGCTTCAGCAGACCCCTGCAACCCAACTGTGAATAAAGCAGGTACAGAAGATGACTGACTGACACAAGATGTTCTGACATGTAAAACTGAAAATATTTTAGATTGAGCACTATTTCTAGGTCAGTAATTCATCTTCAATCATCATGTTAACTCCTTTGTGTTCCTCAAGTTGTAGCCTGCTGTCAGCAGCATTCAGACGGCATTCAGGATTTGATGGAGCATCAGAGGTTTTTCAAACAAATCAACCTGCAGCCGGTTAAAGACATGACTGTGTCTCAGGTTTCCAGCAGAACATGGTTGATTATGTAACAGTGTGATAAAGAGAACGATGTTATGTCACCATGAGTGTTTTGGAGGCAGCATCTAGTGGCTGTTGGTCGTATTGTATAAATGTGAGCACACCATCAAAAGAATAAACAACCAAACTTCGTTTGCTATAAAGGTGACTTCATCTTCAACACATCATTAAAAATAAATAAATAACACAAAAATTCAAGCAGTATCTTTAAAATATTTCTCAGGATGGAAACAAGGATAAATACTCTGGGTGGGTTACGACATGGCAGGAACAGAAGGGTGAAAGTAAGACCGACAGGAGAGAGAAGGATCCCACAGTGAATCAAACCCACAGTAAAACATGGTGCTGGGGTATTTAAGTCTGAGTTGGACACCTGCAGTGAATCGACTACAGTCTGACTGAAGAGAGTGAATCCAAACACACCTCAAAGCTGTCGTTGTTTTAGAGGTGAACTCTTAACATTAAAGCCCACACTGCTCACATCCTGCTGGGGGCAGCTGCTGCTGTTTACAGCTTTTCTTTTGTATCATATATGAGAGGTTGACCTCCTCACTGGTCAAAACAGCACTGATCAGTCTGGCAACTGATTATTCATTTCTGTCCATGACTGTAGTATCATGTCAGCTGTGTACAGTTTTGGCCAGCCCTGTATTTCTAATGATGCTGTTTGACAATAAGTAGGCCTATGTTAGTTGTTTCCTGGTAGATCACACCATGAATGACTGTTTGAACCCTGCAGACTTCACATCATGCGGGACTGCTGGCAGGAGCCATACACCCTGAGGCCCTCGTTCACAGACATCGTCTGTATGCTGGAGAACATCATGGAGAATGACGCAGTAAGCAATGGCATTTTTAAAAATATTATGAAAGGAGCGATGTGTAGAATTTAGATGTTTCGCTGTGAAACTCACCCTGCTCTCAGCAATGTGTATGAGAGCCTGTGGTGGCCGTCAGGTGCCAGAAACCTTTCAACATGGGAACTGTCAAAGACTAGAACTGTAAATTGTGCAGTTTAGTTCTGTTAGTTGTGCCACCGTACAAAAGCTCCACAGCTGTTGTTTTTAACCGTACACTCTAATTGGATGTAAATGTGAGCAGCTGTGAGCTGATCTCAGTTATGTCACCAGGTCTTTTTGGAGCAAATAACCAAGATAATTTCTAGTTTTTGCACATTAATTTAAAACTACTATCCTTGCAGCATTTAGATATATTTTACTTTTTGACACTGTGAAAAACTGTCTGTCACTATTTTCACTAACTTAATTTCTATAGGTCAGCTACATCATCCAGTAGAAATCAGTCTGAAAACACAGATTTTTGTCTGCGAAAGACAACACCAGTGTTACTTTCTCTTTTTTACTTTCGTCTGTTCACATTTCTTTTTCCATCTCCACATTTTCTTTTCTTTGACGTCAGTTTTTATGCTCTTGGCGTGTTCTTGTGCTAAATAACACAACAAGACTCAGCAATGTTTGCAGCAAATGCAGCGAAACTGTCAGAATCCTTAATTGGACTAATATTCTTGAAAAATCATCTTAATTTTCAAAAAGTGAAAAATTTCACTTCTAATCTTTTACAATTTCATCTGTCCACATTTCTTTTTCCATCTTCATGTTTCCTTGATGACAATGATTTACGCTCTGTTAGTTATTGTTAGAAAGGTATGATCCTCTTTTTATCTCATTTTGGTTCTCAGACTTCTCACTAAATTGTAAACCAGCACTGATGCCTCTTCTCTCTTTCTTCTTGGTCTGTGAACTGCATCTCTTCTATATTAGCACTTGGCAAACTGGTCAATTAGTGACACCAAAATCAGCTTCAGGCTGAAAACTTTCAAAGTTTCTTTTGTGGAACCAGGGTTTGGTTTGTTTGTAAGTTTGTGTTGAAACATGGCCGTAGATGGCAGCCTCTGAGTAAAAATGACCTTCTAAGGTAATGAAAACGTAATGATTTGACATGTTGATTGAGTTTTATTTTAAATGAGCCTCCAAACAGCTTTAAGCTACTTCCTGAATTTCATTCCAAGAAAGTCTCCCCAAATCATTCAGAGTACAAACTGTAAATGGTTGTATGAACTTCTTTTCACAGTTTTGTTTTTAGACGATAGACTGTATTGATATTTTCATTTACACTTTCTTTTTGATTGAATAAATTCTTCTTCTTTGCAGGATTATGTGGATGTGGAGAGTCCGCAGCATTTGGTGAAAGATGACACTGAATATCATGAAGCTGCATGTCTACGAGCAGCCAGTGTCACTCTGAAAGATTAAAATCCAATTCAACAATTTAACATTTAACAGCTGTTTTGGATGTGCTTTCTAATGTTGTCTGAAATACAGCAAGTGTAAAATGATCAGACATAAACAACCCAACAGATATTACATACATGTACAATGTTTTTACCTTTTTTTAATTTTAGCCACTGTTTTACATGTGATGTGCAAAATGTAATGGAAATTCTGTTGAACCTTCTGTTGAACTGGTGAGCTTGTGCTGGAAGAAGTCATCTGGAGACTGCGAATGTCTTAACAGAGGAAGTTTACACTAGTATGACCAAGCTGATTCTGAGATTATTATTCTGTCTGGATGTCCTTCATCTCCTTGTACATGATGACCTATTCTTCTCAGAGCTGGAGGTTGTTTGAGTTATCAAGGGCCACGTTCTCCCTTTGTTAGACCATCAACACCAAACCTGGGACTGTCTCGGACCCTGAATAACTGTTTTAACAGAGAATGACCTGTGACTACACAAATTCCTGCACACATTACATCTTACTTTTTTTTCTTTTTAAATTGACTGCCATAGGACAATTGCTGTGTATGTGTTTACTTTCCAAAATGAATTACGTTTGTTTTCCTACTTACAATTAAATAATTTTGTTGCTTGCTTTTATCTAAGTCTTGAATTTTTTTATTTTTTTTTCTACCAAATTTTTGCTAATCCAAATTCGTACAGAACATACCAGAGGGACACAAATGAACATTGCACGAGTTCCAGTTTAATGGTTATGAAAATGTCTCCATAACAGCGAGTACATCGATATATAATGCTGAAGGGAAAAACTAGTGATATTTACGAGGAGCACCTAAAGCGGCAGTGCTCCACTACGGTGTGGGACGGCATGGTGCGTTCAGGAACGCCCCCATCTCCCTTTAGCGAGCCAATGGGATCCAGTCTGGGAACATGCGTTTCTACGACACACTACTGGTGCGAACTTAGACCCGGGATCTGATCTGTCATTTGCTCGGAAGTATTTAGGTATAATGGCTGTTCGTGTGTTAGAAATAATCTTTTTCTTCTACTTTGCCTCTCATATTCCTATAACGCTGTTTATTGACCTACAAGCCCTGCTGCCCGGACACGTGTATTCCCAGCCGGTAAGCTAAACATACACCGGGATACTGGTTTAATATTGAATGTGCTGTTTGCAGAGGAATATCATAAGTACGCTTAAGTTATGAGATAGTTCACACGTTGTTCTCCACCAGCTGAAAGACCTCCTGAAGTGGTACGCTGAGGAGTTCAAAGACCCCATGGTGCTGGATCCCCCGGTGTGGTTCAGGTCCTTTATTTTCTGCGAGGCTCTGCTTCAAACACCGTTCTTCCCCATCGCTGCCTACGCTTTTCTCAAAGGTCAGGTCACTGTGAACTGTGACGTTAATTACCTACACCAAAAATTACTTGTTGACGCTTGTTCAATCTGACTAAAAACTGAGTTAAAAGAATATTTCAAGGCAACAAAATGTATAAATTTAAAGATGTTCATGAAAAGATAATTAAACATGAATGTGACACTGCTAATGCAAGACAGGCGACGTGGGTGTAACGTCGGGTATCTTTCGTGTTGCTGGTTTGAAGTGGAGATCACAAGTTGCTGATGCTCAGTCTAATGCTAGGTGAGCAGGACTGCCAGAGGTTTATATGAAAATGACCATTTTTTTAGTTGGACTCAGTTGCATTGGCTTCACTTTTAGGACCCGGTGACTATGTCCTTGTATATGCAGTCTGTGGTGTTAACCAAGTCACAACTCGGATAAGCTACATTATTATAACATGCTTGATATCAGCCATCCTGCTGTGCAGATGGTTTTGGTCAGGATTGTATATCTATCACGCCCCACCCTCCCCTGACCCCTCTTGTTTTCCAGGCGGCTGTAACTGGATCCGGACTCCTGCCATTGTGTATTCCACACATGTCGCCACCACGCTGGTCCCAATTCTAGCCCACATCCTCTTCCATCAGTTCCCCCTGACACCCCACCCAGGCCCCCAGACCACACGGGAGCGCTGGCTGCTGATCTCCATATACGCACCATACCTGCTGGTGCCTGTGCTGCTGCTCCTCACCATGCTGCTGTCATCCACATACAACTCCACATCCACATCTGGAAGCACGTCAGCCAAGGCCAAGAAGAAGAACTGAATCACAATCAGATTACAGATATATTTTTTTATTTGTTTGCAATGAACACACTATCATCAGGAAGAAAACAGCCAATGTTTAAACCAGCCAACATGAAATTCCTGTTTGCTGAATGTGTTTATATCACTGCTGTGTAAAGAGGATTTTCCCCAAACCTTCCTGAACAGCACCTGCTGATAACTACAGCATGTCTCTGTAGAAGGTAGCCTGTCCTCTCTCTGATCTGCTGGGAAGTAGCTGTTTACTGTCTCTGGTGGATCTCCAGCACAGCTAAGTGACAAGTTGCCTTGGCTTAAACTCTCAGGGATTCTCAAACAGTCTCCTTTTTAATCCTCCACCAAATTCAGCCTGGTACATCATCTCTTACCTCCCCAGGTGTAAGATAATAGACCCTAAGGGTAAAGAGAAGTCACACACAACAGCCATTTGATACAAGGTTTTCGAAGGCACACAAAGTAAGAAAGCACTCAAGAGAGCACAAACCGCACCAAGGCATAATCCAGCTGTACTGATGCTACAGACTGATCACTGGTGGTGAAATAGTAACTCTGTCTTGTTCAAACATTTGCACATTATAACACAAACAATAAAAACAAACATAAATACTTGAAAATAAAAAAATTTTTGTGATTTTTTTTTTAAAAAAGCTTTTTAATATCTTCTCATTGCATCGGTCAGAGAAACCTGTAGATTTCATTCCACTCATAAATAGGTTGCTACACTGGCTCTGCTACTACCACAATCCAAGTAGCACTGGATTGGGTGTGAGGCTGATTATTTCAAGCTGTGTCTGTGGGTAAGTTTGCCTTACTCGTTAGATTTATAGTTCTAACTTGACTTTGTCCAGTCCATTCAAAGCCATGGTACCACCACCTCGGCTGTTGTCGAGATTCCAATCCAACATGGGGTCTTGCAATTATGGACACCCACTTAGTCTTTATGTCTCAGTTCCTTCCATATCATAGTGTTTGACCCAAACAAATAGAAGGGCTGATAGATACAGTGATCCACACTGATCAACATTAAGCCATGATAGGCAAATCATGGATTATCATGTTACGCTGACACCTGTGAGGTGATGGGATTTATTAAGCAGCAAGTGAACAGTCAGTACCTGAAGTGAACGTGTTGGAGTAAGGATCAGAGTGACTCTGGCAAGAACCAAACTATGATGACTGAACCGAGCATCAGACTGCAGGTCTTATGCAGTGTTCCTGGTTTGCTGTGGTCAGTACCTTCTGAAGCTGGTCCACAGAAGGAAAAATGATGGACCAGTTACACTGTTACAAGTGTTTAAGACTCAGTGGTGTGTGTGGACTGAGGAGGTTGGCCTGTGTGTTCAGATCAAACAGAAAAGTTACTTTCACACAAAATGGAAATGTGTTGGAGGACAGTACATTGCAGCTAGCTGTGTACAGAGCAGTGCAGCTGCAGACTGGTCGGAGTGACCATGCTGTCCACCACTGGATGCTCCTACAATTAGCATGCAAGCATCAGATTTGCACATACAGATTAAACTGATGTGATCTTCTTACCAGAGTGGTTGGTGTTTGGTTGGCATGGTGGAGTAATGGGGGAAAAACATTGTAATTTAACTGTACAGTATGCCTAATCTATTCTGTAGGAGAATAGAATTTTAGTTTTTGATATTGTGGCATACATCACCAAAAACCAAAGAGCCATACACAAGATGGAATCACAGTTCACCTGAGATATCAAAACACCACTTTCTTCAGGTTGGTGTATCCTTTTAATGTGAAAACCATTTGGTGGTCAACACACTATTGATGTATGAAACATTAGTGGAAATTAATACATTTCCAAAGCAGAGTATTGTTTCAAACTTGTGTTTTCAAAAGCTAAAAACTACCTGGCAGCAACACTGCAAATGGCATTTTTTCAAATGAAAAGATCCATATATTGTGGATTAGCTAATCACCTCTTTAAAAACTCTATTTTTAAAACTGTTCATTTACAAAAGGCTACTTTATTGTTGCAATGCATTGACTGTGTAGGCTCACACAGACAACAAAGACAAGCAATAAGAAGAATGCAGACACCATTACAGCCCATTACATCACAGTGATGCTCTAAAGTGAACTGTCTGAGACTGAACAGTATGTTCTGCCACAGGATGCATTCTCCTCACATGAACCCAGACATGGCTTCTAATCCACCGCCACCACCAGTAGCAGAGCTCAGCCCTTCTCTAGACAGCTTATCACGGCATCATAAAGTCAGCTGATGGTGCAAATTGTCTCTGCCAGAGATGAGTCATCTTATAGAGAGCAGAGGAGGAGGAGGAGGGGGAACAACTTGTGATGTTCTCACTTCAACCTGCTACTGAATGTGAACAAAATAAAGCAACACACTCCTGAACATGTGCACAATGTACTGTAGACCTGAGAGGATTTATTAACACATTGTTTTACACATCCTCAGTTAAGCAGTCACCAGTCTACACTTACTAAGATGTTTGATGAAGGGTAAACCCTGTCACCAGGGGGACAAGATACCAGCACCATAAATCCATGCTACAGTATAGAAACTGCAGACTCTATTTATTTTTGACCTTTTAGGCTTTATTAGATAGCTGACAGTGCTGAACAAAGTAGGAAACAAGGTGAGGCTGATCAGCATCACACCAGGAACATTGTGGTTATATGGCATGTGTTCTTACTATTGGGCCATGGATGCTCCACTGCTGCATTTAGGGTAACTTGAGTAATTTTTAGAGGAAAAATAAAACCAAAGAAATTGTTGAAATCAAAGCAGCAGAGGTGGCATTGTCCTGACTTTTAAGTAGCTAATGTAGCACTATTTGAAAAACTGTTCATAATGTAGTTTACACAGGAGGAAATTACTCCATTTAAAACCATTCAGCACTACAGTTAAATGATTCAGCAGTTTTATTATCTGCGATGCCCTCCCTTCTCCTTCTGCTGTTAGGCATGTTGACCCTATACTGGACCTTGTTGATGGTGGGCTCACATGGCTCCTCCCTGACGTTGCTTTTTCAGGCCAAACTCACCTAAGATCCCTATGAACACCACCCCAAGACCTGGCACCATGGGTAGGTCCTGGTGAAAATGTTCCCGCCACATTAATGTATGTTTGTTTGAGCCTAAAATCCTCAGAGTGTGAGCTCCAGGACTAAAGCATCCCCAGCCCCTTTCGTCAGGACTTCAACCTGAAGGGTCCTGCCTAGCGATCTGAGCTGTTCCCTGGCTCACAGTACTGCAATAATTCAGCCATTCAACATAGAGAAAGGCCATATGTTTTGAATGTAATCAGGGAAATGTTGGTAACTCTAAAATTGACTAGTAGTTACCCAAGAAGAGAGGCCTAAATGGGAGTGACTTGATCCTTGTTCTTTAGAGGGCCTAAGATGGAGACTTGGGAGACACTACAGGTTAAAAAGGGGCAGAGGAAAAACCACCAATAGCAACTGTAATCATTTTTTTAAGCACAACTGAATCCATTACAGAGCATTAGCCCTGGCACCAACCCACTTTTCAAGGCAGTCCAACAAAAAGCTGATGTAAGATCAGATAAAAAAATGAAACAGTGACACAGTGTTCAATGATGGATGCTTAAATTAGACCTATTGTCCAATAAATACCCATATCTTTCAAAATCCATGCCCCCTGTTCATATTGCCAACTTTCTTTTAAAATTGTCTGAAGTGCAAACCTAGACAACAACACTGATCACATCAACACCATTTCACTATACTACTAGAAGTCTGTAAAGTAACTGTATTTAGACCGCCAACAGCCTTTCTCTACACAAGACATTTTTTTAAATTTTACACGTTGTTAATTTTGCAGTTTATGCTATTGTTTATCCTCCATATACAGTTTACCACACTTGAGGTGGCAGTTACTGGTACACCTGTGTAATCTAATACAGCCCAAGAAAGATTTCTGCAGTAAAAACAGATCATTGTGAAGCTTAAAATGAAACAAAAATAGCATTCAACTCACTTTAGATGGCTTTGTGCTACCACAAGAGTATTACTTGTGGTTCTATCACATATGTTTTTCTTCTTCTTTGATAATGTTGTATATTTTGCATACACTTAGATTACAGGTAAAGCTAAAGAAGTACTAAATGTAATGGATTACATTATGTGTGATTGTACTACATTCTCATGTGTAATTTGGTGTAATGCATGCAGACACCTAGACTTGCTGTAAGGTGCTCTGGTAGCTTAGTGGTTAAAATACATACCACATAATTACAACATCTCCAGCTGTAGGCAGGGACCTTTGTTGGATGTCATGTGTTGTTCGGCCTCTCTGCAATCATTTGATCAATAAAGGCAAAATGTCAACAAAAAAACTGCAGAGACTCTAGAAAATCTGCTTAGCATGAAAAATACAAACAGTTGTGCATGATTTTTAAAGGTTACAAACACAGATGTATTGTGCAGACCTTACCTGTAAAATTGTGGGAAATGTAGAAAATATTTTTTAGAGGCTGGGATCTTGAAAAATATTTAACTGCCAGTTTATTATGTTGAATTTTCAAACATTGTGACTTGTCTCAGATGTATTGGTTTGCTAAAGATGTCAGACCAGTTTTGCCCAGTTTTACTGCTGTTTATGATTCCAGCCAGCAGAGGGCATCAAATGTAAACAGAGAGTACCCACTTGCAGTAATAAACTTGTTCTCCTGCTATATGAAAGGCATTTTAATATAGTGTATTAGAATTATTTTTTAAGAAAAGTGGAAATGTTCCCATGTTGTCATAATGTAAAAGACAATATATAATCTGGACATGTTGACTGCAACATCACCCCCTGTCTTCCCAGCAAATTTAGAGCATATATTAAATAAAGCATATAAGTTTGTTTAATATGTAGCCTACGTCACCAAAATTTCCTCTCGGTAATCCTATAGGAGGGGAACTACAATCAGTCTGTCGTCAGTCTTTCAAGCGGTGGTCAAAGCAGACGGACTAACCCTCGCAGCGGAAGGGAACGTCTTTACTGGCCTCCGCGGAAGGACAGCATATAAAAGCGAAACATGGCTCTAGCTTTCAGTATTGTTCAAGTCAACAGTACGGTGGGAGGATCTGCCGTCTGTTGTGATGTGACAGCCTTGTACAGTGATTTAAAAACTGCACAGTTTATATCAGCAGCTTAGCGCCCAGCAGCTGAGCTCGGGAGCAAATTTGACTGTACTCTGTTACTCTGAGCGTGTGACGTTAGCTGTCCTGTCAGACCTGACGACGGAGGAAACAACGAAGTGTTCTCTAATGTCACACGGATGAAATCAATGCTCCGTGGAGAGACGTCTGTGTTTTTCAGGTGGACAGAGATGTATCCCGTGGACTCGGACGTCTTGTCAAAGAAGACATAACGAGGACTAACGTCTTCAAATGAACAACAGTTCTTTGTTGACATTCGCGTTAAGATGTTTTAAGCTAGCACTGACTGTGGACTAGCTCGCTGATGTTGCCTAGCTTTGTAGGTTGTTGCGACTCGTATGTGTTAGATAGATACAGCCTTATTTACGTGTAATTATTAGCATGTATGCAGAGAGCTACTATGGGCAGCAGCTATGAGGCTCAGTGTGGCCACAGGGTTATGTCACTGTCAGGCTAACAGATAGCTCGGTGTCTGCAGCTGCTTCAGTCTTGGCATGGTCCCGTTCAGCAGGCTTGGCATCATGTAGACCGTCCCTCCGAACAGGTTTGGTGACCGGGGACACGCAGTGTGTTAGTAAGCCTCCTTGGAGTGTAATGCAAAGCTGGATTGCAGCTATCCAACTGGGTCAGAGACTTGACAGCTGGCAGTGATACAGTATAGCACAGGCTTGATGCTAGCCATGCTCAAAGCCGTCTGTTCTGTTTGATATTGCAAGCATCCCGACCTACTCGGAGGGCATGTGAATGCATCATGTCCTGGCTGCATCTCTTATTTATGCAATAAGGCATCATCAGAGCAGCCTGTCATGAAATAACCCCGCAGTGCGAGAAGCAGCAGCGGCGGCAGCATCATCATCAGGACTGAGTGGATATTTTGTTCGTTTTTCTGAAGAGGACGGCAAACATTCATCAAGGCTGTCCATCAGTGCCCAGCAGCATCAGCTGGACCACCAGTCCATCACAATGGAAACTGTGGGAGATTTTGAGTACAGCAGAAAAGACCTGGTTGGACATGGAGCCTTTGCTGTGGTGTTCAAAGGAAGACACAGGAAGGTAAATAAATATCTCGCCTGCAATGTCTCATCATCTTCCCTCGCAGGAAAAAGAGGGGAAAGCTTCATTTGAAAATCTGGGTCAGTCAGTGGCACTGGGGAATGCAGTTCTGCAGCAGCATATGTGGGCTGTCACCTTTTTTGTGTGTGTGTTTTTTTGGGGGGGGTGGTGGTGGTAATATTTTTAAACTCACGACCAAACATCTGTATCCAGGCTGATGTAATGCACAGTCATGCTGTGACCAGGGATTTCAGTGTCATTTCATCAGCCTGATAATAGTTGTGTAAGTGTGTTTAAGTCGTTTGGTTCATTCATGAAATGGATGAGTCAGGCAGCGCTGAATGACTTGCTGACGTACTGAGGCAGGAGGGAGGATGGGGTGCAGTGTTTTTCCTTTTGCCTTTTTAAGGATACAAGCCTTTCTTATGTAAGAGCTCCACAGGGTTCATTCATTCTGAAAGCACTGATTTGATTAATGCTCAGAAATGGAATTAAATCTCTACATTTGACTGGGGTGTGGTTTATCTGTCACAGGAGGATGCTACCATGGTGGATTTGTTTTGTGTCTGTGTGACAGAGATGCAGGAGATGACATCATGTTGCCCCCATTGCTTCTGGTGTGAAACAGATGGTCCTGAATTCTTCAATGAAAGCCGCATTAGAGCATCCCCATGCTCCCCCATGCTGTAGCAGAGCAGCTTCCATCCCTCTAAAAGAATCGATAACTAGCTCACAGGAACTAAATGTAGGCCTGCACACAATCACCTGCTCTTCATTGGAAACTCTGCATGCGTGTTAACTGCTCACATGCCTCCTCGTCATGTAAAAACAGATCTGGCGTGTGATCAGAGAATTTACTGTTTATGTCCTATCATCCACATGCCGTTTTGCCTATTTATAGGACTGTTTTCCACCTCAGAGTAACAACAAGGTTGGAGCCACCTGTCTGCAACAGACCCCTCAAGCAGTGTTGGATGTTACATACAGGCTCATGTTGTACTGTAATAGCGAGGTTATTTGCAAAGGCTCATCAGTAATGAGACACTAACTTCATCAGCAGCTCACTTTATACTAAACTAAAGAAAAACTCTTTGAATTTACATCTATGGTATATAAAATTGTGTCCAATCACTTAAACATGATCAAAAATGTTGTTCGAGCAGATACCTGCAACAGAAATCATCCAATGCAACTCATGCCAATTTACTGATATTATATGTGGCATGGTGTTTGGTGTCAGTATAAATGAAACTGTTGATGACTTTTGAAGACTCACAAACTGGTTTCATGCAAAATTTCAACAAACGGCAACTCCAACACTATCACTAGTTATTTCACCACAGACATCTAGAAACTTTAACAAAACCCTCACTGTACTTCATAATCCTAGCATAGCCCCTTGCATGGAGCAGAGATGGTTTACCTCGTATCCATGGTAACATGACGCCATGACACAACCCTCACACAGTCAGACTACCTGCACACATGTGCTTATGAAAGTGTGACCCTCTGTGCTCAATAACAACAAAGACTTGCTGTGTCTCAACCCAAGTATAAAATAGACCTTAATGAAATCAGACATTTTCCTTAATTTGTCTATATAAAGTGATATAAACAATGCAGACCTTCATATATACAATGTAATATGGTAATCCACTCAGCAGCATACCAACTAAAGACTCAAGAAAGCCTGTGTAGGACCACACACTGGATTACAGTGTTAGAAACAACACCACCAAAATGTTACTTTAGTATTAAAACATGACAGTGTCTGCCAGTATTTGTTTTTCTGTACTGGGCTATTGTAGAAACATGGCGCGACAAGATGGCAGCCTCTATAGAAGAGGACCTGCTCCCTATGTAGGTGTAAAATTCTCACTTTTAGGTAACAAAAACACAATACAGTTTTTTTGGGGGGGTTGATTATACACTAATGATTAACAGATCCGTAAGATATGACCCACACTGTTCCTTTAATCCTGATCAAGCTGTTGAAAGTGCATTTGGTCCCAGACACAAATTTCACAGAGTTTACATAGAAGCAAAATAAATGATGATTGTGATGGTATGATAATGTTATAATAAAAAATGATTCAGTTTGAAGGGCTGATAGTCCATCCCTCTGCCCCAAATACCCTATGGATGACATATTTTGAGGACCATACTGAAATTGTGTGAATAGGATCCAATCCTTCAGTCTTCCACCACCATCAACTTCGGCCCCGTCCGGTCGCAGTGTTATCGACCGAGGCTCCAGTCTCTTTGTTGCTCATGCGTCTATAATCAGCTGTGATTCATAAATGAGATCACGCATTATTCTGGAAAATAACAACGTACTTCCCTTCAGCATTACATGATGGGTCAACAGGGTCACTTTTTTTTGTCTTCTCCTCTAAGTGTAGTGTTGGCAGCTCAGTCACACTCAGCTGGGCAGGGTGTCAGTGAGCTGGGGATGGATACAGCTCAGTTGGCTGTGTATTACAGCATAATACACACACACACACACTCACATGTCACTCACATGCAGTCTCACTCGTGTGCTGGATTGTATGTCAGGCCACGGGCCGGCTGCACCCGCAGAACATGAACATCTCCCATTAACCTACATTCATTTAGAAAGTGTGTCTTTGTGTTTAAAGAATTCCTTTCGTGTGCGTTTAACTGGCAACACTAATTTCATCCTTCTATACTGTCTGTGTGTTTCTCTCAAGGGCGTAGAGTCTAGCCGTCTCTAGTGGTTTTATTTTCTGCATGCTCAGTCGGGCCCTTGCGTGTGCAGCACATGTCCTGAGAGCTTCTGAGCTCACGTGAGCTGCAGGAATCTTTTTTTGCCCTCTGCAGGAGCTCATCTGGAAACATTATCTCAGCACAGAGGGGAAAAAAATAGGTCCCTCTCCCCACACTCAGCTTTTAGCGTAAGTAGGGTGGCGTTCATTCTAGCTGTCATCCGAGTGCCGTGTCATTCGGTGTGTCATTCAGCGCAGAAGACTGGCCTAGCTGTCAGAAACCCAAGCGACTTGGTGTCATTGGGACGGCTAAAATTTCCTCTGTCCTTCTCGCAAGCTATTACACATCCATGCTGACAATGCGGCTCAAGCCAAAGGGCTTTTTGCATTATCACAGACACTTACATATATTATGATTGAATCTAGTTAAGTGGCAGTCACTACAGTAGGGTCAGACGTCTGGGTAAAACATGATATCATGATAATGACATAAGGAAGAAATGCCAAGTATTCTCTGGTTTCAGCTCCTCTGATGTGACACAGTGTCTTGCACATTGAATTGTTGAGTGTTGGTCAATTAAATGAATGTGAAAATTGTTATTAGTTGCATCAATAGTTCTCACATACCCCTTTTCCACCAAACGGGTTCCAGGGCCAGTTCCGGACTGGGGCTCGAGCCAGGGCTCAATTGGTTCAGAAGCCGGTCCTCCTATGAACCGGTTTGATTTTCCATCGGGAGGGGGCCAGGTTGGGCCCGCGTCACGTAAAACGTCAGTACGTCGCTGCAGAGGGAGCCGGTTCACAACAACCGGCCGCTAGCAAGCTAGCTGCTGTTAACAAACTACTGTTACCCTGTTACTATCAGTCCATGAAAAAGTTATTTTTTTCAGCGGATCTTCTAGTTACAACATGATTGAGTTAACAAAGCAGTGTTGCATCGCTATGTGCGGTATTTATTCAGTTTAGGGAATTTACGATGTGCTTCCTGGTCCCATATGACGGCGAAGCGCAGCCTCGCTGTAATATTGTTTAAATGGAGGAGCTGATCGTATGCATACAAGTGCTGGTCCTGGTTTTACAAGTCTACACTGGGATCCAGAGCCAAAACGGTATTTTCATTACTTTATTCTTCTACTATCACTAGCTGTGCTTCCGCCATCACTCCCCCATCTCCTGGCGTAGTCGCTGCTTAATCGGGACTAAGTCTGGTCCAGCAAAGAAGTGGGGCCAGAGGTGGCCCCTGTTTTAGGGGCTGGGGCCGGTTCTCACGGCGGTAGAAAACCAACAAACTGGGGCCAAGTCAGG
>OOFC01017329.1:5651-27678 GCA_900323345.1 Pseudochromis fuscus
TCGTCGGTGGTGGTGGTGGTGGTGGTGGTGGGCGTGTCTCCGATGACATCATCATGACAGGGTTTGGTTGATTTGCCTCATTGCTCATGAGCAGCACTGGTGCCTCGAATCGGACCTGTTTTACGCAGCTGAGGGACAGTGAGCGGAGAGTGAAGTCAGGGTTTATACTCAGGAACATGAAGAGGATTTCACCAAATTAAACTGACCTGAAGATCAAAGAATGAAGCAAAACCAAAAGGTTTCATAAAGGCTACTACAAGGTTCCCACTGGTTTCCAGAACCTATCATCCAGGACATTGTCTGTGACATAAAAGATGGACGTGTTCACCGGCTGGTTTGTGACATCCTGATCCGGGAGTTTGGTGTTTGAACGTGGCCATGTTGGTTTTTTGGAGCCAGAAGTGACCATATATGGATATGGGAGGAGTGAGGAGGTGGGTCTGACCTTTGGAGACTGGGACACTGTCCAACGTGTAAGACGAGTTCAGGTCTGACCTCATTGTTCATCCAACTAACCCCGCCCCTAACTCCTCCCCTTCTCTCAGCTTCATATCTTCAATGATGTTTCTTCCCTGTTCATTGAATGTTTGACATTTTAATGACGTTTCTCATTGTCTCCACTTCTTACTCTGCAGCGACACCTTATTAAAGAACCAGCATCTAGTGGCCATCGGTGGTATTGCACTTTTAAACTTGGCTTTACTTTTAAGACCTGGTGACAGTCGATGGGCTGATGTGATCAAATCACAACTTCATGATATTTGAGTTTATTCCTCATAAATGTGCCACTTTAAGCCCAAAGAATTAAATTAGGTTTTAGGGGTAAATCTGCGACTTTAACGTCAAAAAATATTTCAAGTTTTTTCTCACAAATCTGCAACTTTAGTTCCAGAAATTATTTATGGATTCTTTGTAAATTTGCAACTTTTACATAACAAAATATTCACGTTATTGTTACTTGTAAATTTGTAATAACACAAGAAAAACTTCCTGTAGTTTTCCAGGACTTGGAAACAGATCTAATAAAGTCCAGGTTTTCCAGAACCCTTGGGAACCCTGTAGTAACATCACTTACAGACATGAGTTTACTGACCGATTTTTTAACACAGTTCCTGCAGAAACTGATTAGTGGACTAATTAAAAACAAAGGAAACTAATCTGCTGTGAAACCTTCTGTCAGCTGAACTTGGTGTTTGTTTTTAAAGAGCTGCAGATGACGTTAAATCTGTTCCCAGTGAACATGCACATGCAAAAAGAAGGAAAGCAACATGTTAGCAAGGTTCATTCCCACAATCACAAACATCAGGAGGAACAGAAACACAGTGCAGTGAAGACAGAGGAAGGTGCACGAGCTGCAAGAAAATGTTAAAATGTGAGTGAAAATGAGACGTGAGCAGGCAGGAGGAAAAATAAATGATCACACAACATGATCCTGTTCTCCAGTAACTGTGTTCTAGTCAAATGTTACAATGTAAACTCCTGACAAACTGATCACAAATCATTTCTCTTCATCCTTTATCTGCTGATCATTGCTGAGAGGAACATGCTGCTCAACGTTACCAATCAGGCTCAGAATCAGTTTCTGTGCAACTACAAAACAAATATATTAAAGAGAGAAAACTGTTTCTCATGACATTATAATCATTAGGTCTGTTCATGGCGTGAACCTGAAGGTGAATGTAACTAAAGTCTGACCACTGTCACTAATAATGTGTCCTGTAATCCAACGTTAGGACAAAACTCCTCAAATTAACTTTAATAACACGTTTACACTTGGTTATAAAAAGGTCAAAAACCTTTAAAGAACAGACTTTGCTCGATAAGATTAAACAATCAAATCAAAATGCTCGGTAAGATTTGAAGCTTACACTGATTTACACAGATCATCAGGAGTGGACACACTGACACTCTGCACATGACTCCATTTCCTTTATTCAGGATTGTGATTTGTGTTGTTTCTGTTGAGTTTTTTTTAGATCTACCTCACTGCACAACAAATGTTCTCCCTGGATGATAATAAAGGGACCTGTCCTGTCCTGTCCTGTCCTGTCCATCAGAGTGTGGACGAACTGACCCACAGCTGAAGAACAGGGTCCATGAGGTGAAAACAGGAGGTTAGAATGAAATGAAAATGTTTCCAGAACGTGGACGTTATGAAGTTATGAAGACACAGCGTGGAGAGCGATCCATGCACCACCACCTCCACCTCCTCCTCCCCTGCACCACTTACTCAGCCTGCCTCTAGTGTCTGACCTACAGCGACGGCCTCTACTCGTCTGTCGCCGAGGTTCCTCGCACGTCTCCTTTCTGACGCATCTGATGTAGAGTTCAGGAGTAAAAAGGTTAAAATCAAGAACGTTACGACTGACATGACGTCTCCTGCTCATGACACAACAATGAAGATTTCAATCATCATCATCATCATCATCATCAACCTGGAAACTTGCACAAAGAATGAAAGCCTGATTTTAAGTCTGAATAATCACAGCTGGAAGCAGAATATTCCAGTTTTTACCTCCTCCAGTTCTTTCTGAGTCTCCTCCTCCATCCGTCTGATGTCCTCCATGGTCAAACCCACCCACTTGTCGATCCAGCAGAACAGCTGGCGGTGGAAGTTGGTGAAGATACGTTTTTCTTGCTGAGGAAAGAAAGAAAAACTGAAATTTAATTCTTGATCAGTTTAGTTTCCATCTTCAGCAGGAAGAAGGTTTTTTAATGAAGTGATGATGAAGTTACACTCAGTTCATTAGGATGTTAAGTCCGTGTGTTTTACATAAAGTATTAAGTCTCTCATGTGTCTTCAGTAAAAAGGACGTCTCCTGTCAATCATGTCTGAACTGAGGAAATGTGACTCCAAGTGTTTCCATGATGAACCTGACAGAGTTTAACAGGTCAAGCAGACATGTACAACACATGTGGTACATCCATGTCTCCCCCTGCTGAGCACAACAGAAACAGCAGCTCTCACTCAGCAGCAGCGTGACCTCACATCTCTGGGAACTTCTCATGATGGTGATTTTATTACTGTGCAAAACTTTGACTGAAATTCACCTGCATCACTTCAAACACACAGGAGTCCTGTGATGATATCCATCTCTGTGCTGGTGACTATAAATCAAAGTTTGAACTGAGCTCGAATCCACAGGACATCTCTTCATTCATGTTTTTGTTGCACTGAGCAGCAGAGGAAGAAGGACTGAGATCTTTGACTTCATGAAAAGATGAATGAAGAACTAATTAGCTGTAAGTCAAAGTCCTACATTCATATCTGGACATTTTAGTTGCACAGTCTCGTCTTATGTCCTGAGGACGTGCTGCACAACATAAAGAAGTGAGGGTGGATTTAAAGATCACATGAGGTCTGCTGGGTCACTGGGACAATAAACCTGCTGACAGTACAATATGAGTCACAAACACTTGTTCAGATGCGAGGAGCCAGCTGTGCACGGTTACCCTGTGGATGAAGTTTTCCACTTTGGTCTGCAGACCCCACCATCTGAACTTGACGGTGACCAGTTTGTACGCACACATGTAGGGACAGTCTGTCTTCAGCTCGTTCTGCAGCAGAACAACAACAACAAACAAAAGCACAGATCAATAATTAAAAATGTGAAGAGTAGAAAGGATTAACAAGATGAAGTCTGAGGTCCAGGTCCGGTACCTTCCACTCGGGGCCCAGAGGTCCTCTGTCTGTCTTAGCGGAGTGGAAAAGAGACGGATCTTCTTCTGGTTTATAGTCCTGAGAGACGACAACACAGAGACATTAAAGGCTGCAGGACACAGACTGGACAGACTTTCACAGTCAGTTGCATCACACGGTGTCAGGAGCTGGACGTCTGGAGGACGCCTCCTTTGTTCTGCTGCACAAATGTGCTGCAAAGAGACACTTCTCTGAATATTACATGTGTCCTGTGTCTTTGAGGCAACTGGAGATCATTAAATTTATTCTGTTGGTTACAAAACCACAACTTAAAGCAACATTATGTCAAAATTCAACCTCAAAATAACAACTGGAAACAAAGTGATTAGTGTCTCTGCATCAATAATTCCTGATTCCTGTTGTAAGACTTTTGAAAAGCAGCACAGACACTGACATGTGAATGAGTCCAGTTAAACTGAGTGTGAACCACACACTGTAAATGAAAGTGGGCAAAGTAGCTAGGTCTCAACAATAAAAAAGCAAAACAATGTAATACCACCAACAGCCACTAGGTGCTGCTCCAACTGACTTCAATCCAAAAATCCTGAAATATTCATCAATACATTTTCTCCACAAGTCATTCTGATGTCATCAGATAAAGTCAACTCTTCTTCTCAGAGATCTGGGGGGAGGAGTTAGGGGCGGGGCTAGTCTGACTGACAGGTGGTCCATCTGAAGATCATTTCATCATTAAAGAGATATCATGCTGAGAGAAGGGGAGGAGTTAGGGGCGGGGTTAGCCTGATAGACTGAACATGAGTCTTTACACAATGAGCTGTATCCTCAGGTTCAAAGGTCAGACCCAACACAACATTTGTCAATTTTGGGGCTCAGCTGGTCGAGCATGAGGCAAGAGGCTCTACCCTACGTTGCTAGCACCTTGCACAGTTGCTCTGTGAGTAAACTGCGAGGCCGATGTAAATCACCTCGAGACCAAAGCAAAGGTGAAGAGATGCTGGACAAGTGCAGTTACCATTTTAAAAATCACTGAGAAATTCATTCTAATTTTTATTCTAATTAATCTATTTACGACTCATTGGCTTATCTGGAAAATACACTGAATGCGGAGCTGTTTTAATTGGCTCATTCAAACATTTGAGACGTGGACGCCCTCCCTGTGTCGCTGCTGAATCAAACCTCCGTCCGTCCAGCGAGTGTTCACACTTCACCACCGAAGAATCAGCTGCGATCGTATCTTCACTGCTCGACCCCGAGACCCACATCCCAACCCCCCTGAGCTGGAGGTTCACTGTGCTGTTTTAATCCAGCATGGTGAAGTAGCTGCAGCAGATGGACCTTCAGATTAAGCCTCGGCCTCAACGCTGATCCACTTAAGTCATTACTGTCGAGGAGGAAACGCTGCGACGACTCTGACCCTCCTGGCTGGAGATGGCTTAATGCCTCCTTTTAGATTTTAAACCAGCAGTAACATGATGGTTCAGGTCTTTCTGTGGGACAGCACCGGACCAGCTGCCACTTTGATTTCTGTGGTTTCATGTTGAACAAAATAAACAGAGTCCTCATTTACAGCTGATGTGTAATTCTGATCATTTCAAGACAACAGGTGGAATTAAAAGGACAGTGGGACTGAAGATCCAGAGACCCCAAAACCCCAACATGGCCACCTTCAAATACCAAACTCCTGGCTTCAAGATGCAAGTCCACAAACCAGCAAGACGTCACGTTATCTCCGTCCGTCTTCCTACAGTCTACAGCTGGAGGGAGGCAGTGATGAGGAGCTCGTGACCCAAGGAACCACATCAGTCATTTTGACAACCATAAAGAACATGGTGCCAATCAGCTGATCCACCAAGAACTGAGGGGGCATCATCGGACTCCCTCCTCATCCTCACTCACACCTCCACACTCCTCCTCAGGGTGGAGACATTTATCAATTCAGCTGCTGATCAGGCTCCTTATCGTCACCACGACTGATCCACTCGCTTCAATACAACATCAGCCCTCAAATCAATATCAACCTGATTATAAGACACTTCACAGCATCTGATGGGAAACTTTCCTTTGAGTTTTCATTCATGTGTTTTCATCACTCCAGTATTTTCTCCTGTTATCAAACCCACATCAGTGAATCAGGCCTCTTTACCCCTCGACTGTTCGCAGTAACCAACCATCCTCTGGTCTGAGTTCACCAGAAATATCAGGACAGGACATGTCGGTGTGTAAAAGTCCTTCATCACCTGCAGGATCAAGACTCACCGCGGCGGCTACTTCTTCTTTGCTTGCGATATCTATGGGCACCACCTCCACTGACCCCCATGTCTGTTCGTCCAGGCTGTGGACCTGAAACCAGAACACATCGAGTTCAGCTGATGTTTCTTCAGGGATCTGATTCAAATCTGTCTCGACTGTGAATCAAATTATATTCAAATTAAAATCCAACAGAGACGACAGCCTCATGTCAGCATCAGTCTCACGGAGGCAGATACAACATCAGGTTTGTTTGTGTTTGAGTCCCAACATAGATTTAGGATTGTGTGGTTTGACTCATAGTGATAACAAGCTAACAGCTAACAGGCTAACTAGTTAACCCTGTAGCTACTGGCAGCTGATGTTTGAGTTTGTATTCACACCAAAATGTTGGTTCACGACTCAGTTTGGTTCTTTAACTGAACAATTAAAGTCACAGGATTTATAACATTTAATATTTACAAGTACATTTACTCAAGTTCTGGACTTAAGTACAATTTAGAGGTACTTGTACTTTACTGAGTATTTCCACCACCTCCCAGAGGGAAATATTCTTTTTTATTCCCACTGCATTTGTTTTTGTTTGTTTTTTAAATTACTTCACAGATCAACATTTTGTGTAAAATGCATAATGTTTATAATATTTTAAGCAGTGTCCTGAGTAAATTTGCAGAATCAAATTATTTTCATTCCAGCTCAGAAATTCACTACATCAGCTGTAAAGTCTGTGTCTGTGTCACATGTCCCATCAGTCAGATGCTGGTGCCTCTGTCGTCCACTGAAACCTGAATATCTGCTGCTACAATCTTTCACCCAGTGACTTCACAGGAGTGTAATCCTACATCGCTGATGTTTTCCTGCAACACTCCTCTGCTCACTTACATTTTCTACTGTTCCCATGTCAGGTTTGTGCCACGTCTCGATCTTTATCATGAAGTCGTCCTTCATGTACTCGTTCTGGAAAACAGGAGAGAAAACACATCCTTTTACAAATGCAGTCGGTCGAGCTCAGGTATCAGTCCTGAACCAACAGGTGCAGCTGAAAACACCATGAATGGAGGTTTGTGAAGGATGCACTCACACCCCGGCAGCTAAATCCAATTAACCAATCAGACAATTCAGACTGAAACAACAGTGGTGATGCTGCAGCGCTGGGCTCCGAGCTATTTTTAACCTCAGCAGGTAAAGTGCAGCAGTGCTGGGCTGTGAAAGCACTTATCAGAGGATGGAGAGTGGTATCGATTCCCTGTCGGACACACTGGTCAAAGTCCAGCACAGTCCAACAGGAACATGTGTGTGTTTGAGGGCAGCACTCAGACAGGACCAACTCTCCTCTCAGGAAACTATTCCTCACCATTCACAACATTGATATCAAACAATATTAAAGGTTCCTCTTCAGAAATATTATAAATATCATCACTTCAGTGAATATTCATGTTTTGTTCTGTTTAATTTCAGACAATGTTGATCTTTTCTTTCTGGTAAACTTCAGACTTTAATCTCAGGAAACATCCAAGTCCTGTTTCTGTGTGTGTGTGTGACACTGATTTAACTTTTATTCCTCACAAATTTAAACCTCAACCCAGAGAATATTGAAGTTTTTATTCTGGTAACTACGCAACTTTAATCTCAAACTTTTAACTGTGAACATTTGACTAATTTTCCTGTAAAATCAGTGAGTTCAGTAATCACAGCAAATTTTAATTTTTCAAAGTCACTTCTCAAATTTATGATGCCATATAATATAGTGTCATCAAAACACAGCTCACACTCACACAGCAAAGTCCTCTGTGCTTTTCAGGATATTTTACTTGTTTAAATAAATGTCCATACATTTTCCAGGACTGGAAAACAGGTGGAAAAACCTTCCAGGTTTTCCAAACATGTGGCAAATCTGCTCATACACTGAACCTAAAGGCCTGATCAAACCAACACCCAAAACGAGACAAGTAAAACTAATCAAACGTGATGAAATGTAAAACTTTTTACTCTGAAACTCTGATTCCTAAACCTTTATGCCCTTTATCTGTGCTGCAGGACTTGATGGGACACACGTGTCTTCTGAATCAACTCTGAGCTCGTTGTTTTGTTAACGATCCTCAGCGAGCTCCACACCCTCTTATTAAAAGATATGATGATAAATCCTGAGAACACACACGGAGACGCTCTGAGCTACTGTAACCACAAAGCACGAGCATGTTTCTGGCTGGTGATCAGGTTTAGTAACTGGAGGTTTTACTTTGTGTGGCTGGTAATGATGGTGAAACCAGTGAGTCTGTGGAGTGTTCAGACTCCTTTCTGCCTGCTGGAGTTTCCTCCCACTGCCACAGACTGGCCTCAGCAGCAGCTCTGACCTGCCCTCAGGTGGGATTGTGAGTGTCTGTCTGTGTGAGTTAGTCCTGTGATTGACTGGTGACCTATCCAAGGTGAACTCTGCCTCTTAGCCGATGTCAGCCAGCACTGATTTGTAACCTCGATGAGTCTCAGGGATAAGACGTTTAAAACTCCATCATGGATGTACCCTGTGGTGTCACCAGGTGTATTGTTTAAACTGAAGGAATAAACTCACCGTCACGACTGCAGGAGAGGCAGGAGAGGGAGAAATAAAGAGACAAAAACACAGCATTAGTATCACTGTTGAAAAGCTGAACACTTCAGTTACACATAGAAATACATCCACCTGCATCTATAAGATCCTCATTGAACAAAACTGAGCGTGAACTCACTCGTGCGACAGTATGGGTAGGCGTTCCAGGCCTTTTCGTGAAAAACTAAAGCTCCTTCTGGTGCAATCATCTTCACATAACCCGGGACTTTACTGCAGTGAGACAAGGAAAACACACAATGGTTTGATTTTTATGGTAAAATAAACTTTTAGAGTCAAACTAAAAACACTCAAGCTTGAGATTAAAGATATTTTGATAAGTGAATTGTTCTTTTTCTTGTGGGTGACACACACTCGGGTCACACCCATTTCCTGTAACATCAAAAAACCAGTCACACAATAAACAGAGTGGACAAAACAGAGGAAGCAGCAGGCCTGAGCCAAGATGATGTCTGTGTGCAGCTGAGATATTAGACCTCGAGCAGCAGCATAATAACATCAGTTTGAAATAGGAGGAAACATCATGACTGACTGACTGGCTGCTTCACATTAATGCAGAGACTCCATCATAACTCATCTCTCCTCTCAGACCAGCTCCACTGTCAGATTGAAGAAGTGTGTGTAAACTAACACGTCCAGCTTCTGATCATGTTGATGTTTCCATCTTCAGTGCTCCTGGTTTTATACACTGTATCTTTACTTTCTAATTCTGAAAATTCTGATTATTTCCCAGCATCAGTGTTGTGATACTGTGGCTGTTACAAAGGTGCTGCCTCAACTTCACAGTAAATACAGAAGCTGAAGATGTTCACCTGCAGCTCAGGGAGCTTTTATTTTGTCACCAATCCTTCATCAAAAACTCCTTAAGTCTGTCAATCAACAACTAACTTACCGTATTTCCTCAAATAAACATCACTAGTCAGTTAAAAAAGAAAAAAGTTTGACCTTTAATTAATAACTTTTGGCTAATAATGTAATAAATTATTACATTATTGGCCTGGTAAAAGAAAAAACTTTGCAAATGTAATAACTGAGCCAATAATGTAATAAATTGTTATGTTATTAGCCAAAAATTATTACGTTATCAGTTCAAGAGTTTTATCAGGTTATTGGCCTATTACACTTCAAAAAGGGCAAATTTATTACATAATCGGCTGTTATTACATTATTACGTAATTGGCTGTTATTACATTATTATGTTATTGGCTGGTATTACATTATTTGTTATTGGCTGTTATTACATTAATGCTTCAATGTCTCACTCACTTTCTGAGGAAATATGATCTGTGAAAGTTCTGTGAGAATTGGGTCGTACAGAAATACAAAACCCTATCTTGTAACATTCTCTTCAAAACCAAGATTTGAAAGACTTGCCTCTTTAGATGGTATATTTTGTGTGTGTACTGTCCCTTCTCTCCATCCTTCTCGTAGGGCTCGTTCTTCAGCACCTCGATGCCTTCTCCTCCTCCCGTCTCATTCTTGCTGGCCTCAGCCACAGAGTACAGCTGCCCTACTTGATACTGGGAGAAATGGGAACAGAGGAGAAGATGCAGAGTGAAGACGCAGCTTTAACTACAGCCACAGGAGCTGAGGTGATTCATTGTAGGAACAGGGAGAAGGTTGAAGAGCAGCTCCCTGAAGTCTGTGCAGGTGCTTCAAAGATGCAGTACCACTGACGGCCACCAGATGCTGACTGCATTAAAATCTGACCAACAAACTCTGAAGTGTCTCTGGGATTTGTTTTATATACATGATTGAGGCTCTGACAGAAAACTGTGTATTTCTGCTTCCACTCACAGCTGTAAACCATCATAACAGATCAAAAACCTTCTTTAACCCTCAAAAAGTTCATGAGGGAGACATCCTACTTTACCTTGGAAAATAAACTTTGTTCCTTTTTTGTTGGTAATAGCAACAAAAAACGAACAAACTACAGAACAGCTCAGAAAATGTGTCAGATAAATATCTGTAGATCTGTAATAACGGGGAAGGTTTAAAGAAAGACCATGTTGCCTCTTCACCACACGAGGGCAGCAGTGTTCAGACCATAGCATCAGTACAGCTGGATAATGCCTAATTTGAGTGTTAAATACACTTTTTTTCAGTTACTTTTGTCTAGTTGTATCCAAATTTGCACTCAGACTGGAGGATGGGATCCTGAACCCCAAGAATAAAAATCCCTCTCTCTTATAATGGCCAAATGCTACAACAAAGAAAATAGTGACCAGTAGGGGGCAGCCACACACCACTGTTGTGTTCATAGACTATATATAGAAATGGATGTAGCCACTGGGTCTCAAAAGTGAGGCCAATGTGGAAGTGCACACAAGTGCAATACCACGACTGCTATTCAAAAATGGTCATTGTCAATCATGATATATTCAAACAACACATTTTTTTCCACAAATCAATGAAGTTCAGGTTTGGTCTCACATCCAAATATGGTCACTTCTGGATCCAAAAAACCAATATGGCCACGTTCAAATACCAAACACAATGAGTGACGTTAGCTTCATCCATTCTGTAAACAGTCTATAGTTGTGTCTTTGAGCGAGGGTCTTGCCTTGGTGGAGGTCTGTGGGTGCTGTCTGTGATGTCATAGTATTCATTATATAAACTACTGTCAAGAGAAACTACAACCAGCAACATTTCTGATCGTGTTCAATGTAGAGAAAACCTTTTTATTTCTCGGTCTTCTCCGTCCTATTATTTTTGTACAAACTGGAGTCCACCATGTTTTTCCACCAGCACAGAAGGCTGTGAACTGGGGCCAATGTATTATGTCACTGGATACCACAAAGAGGCCCGGGCTGGAAGAAAAACTAAACAAACAGAAGCCTATTTCTGAGGCTAAACAGACTACAAACAAACTGTGCACGCTGTTAAGATGACACGCTGCAGACTGCAGTTTAAAGGATTGCAGCCCACACCCGAGTCCAGCTCTCCTCCCTGCAGCCACCAGCATGTCACTGTAACACACAGCACTCTACAAAAACCTACTCTGTGGTAGCTGAGTGGATCAGCCTCAAGTCTACAGGAGAAACACAAACCTGAGGCTGTTTAAACCAATCCTAGTTGTAATATACATTAGAAAAGAAACTCAGTCTTCTCATGTAATATTAAAGACTTTATGGAGGTATAACAACACTCACCTCTTCCACAGAGACCGGCAACACTACACGGCTGTAAGGAAAACAGGGGGAGAGGTGGGGCGGGAGATGGAGAGAGAAACAAATCAGTTCAACATCTGAGTAACTCATTCATAAAAAACAGACTCAAGATGTTCAGATGTTAAAGATTTCACACCAACGTGCGAGGATGAGCAGAAACAAGTTGTCATTTTCTACACTAAACGGATGAAATGGTTCCTGAATATGCTTCATTAAAATGTGAATATTACGACAAATGAGCATAAAGAACATCACTATATTTAAAATGCATCATGTGCAGCAGATAAAAATGGAAAAGCATGAAGTTTGGATATCAGCCATGTGCTAAAGAGGAAAATCTGTCTCCTGGTCTGACGTCAAGACTCAGGAGAAAATGTCTCTGAACCAACAGCAGTCATTTAAACTGTTCAAGTGCTGGTCACTACTTATGCTGCAGCACACCTCGACCATTCAGCCAGCACAGGCTGATGTCAAACATTTGGTGAATACACTGGCATATGTCCAATAATTTAAGGGTATGTTTTGTATAAGGTAGGAGCTCGCTGGAGTAGGCTGGTAATGTACAGTGAGGTCGTATCCCAGTGCATGGCTCATACATCCTGTGTACTGGATCATAAGCTGTAGGTAAGTTATCGATCGATGAAGCACGTTATTTCTAAGTTACTCATTAGTGTAAATATGTTGAGATGTCATCAGGGTCCCAAAAACTTAGTTGCAACCTTTGAGTAACGTGCTCTGAATCTCTGTATAACTTATATCAAACTCTTCTCCAACACTTATTGATGTATGTAGACTATTTGATGTGCTCCAGACGTCCACAGACCAAACTGAACATGTTTCTAACTTACAGAGACTGGATAATGGAGGTTTGGCAGCGTTTAGGGTTGTTGGTTTATAAAAATGGGGTTCGCCGTTAGTATGTAGGATATGATGTTAACTAGTTAGCTTTGTTATTTTTCAATGGTCCAATCAAACGGCTCCAAATGTTTTGTCCCGCCTGCAATGCAAATGATGTAATCGTCTCACTCCTGCTAACTATTTGCTACACTGGCCCCACAAATTCTGGTTTCCTGTCAGCTTTCAGACAACATAGCACAATGTACAAACACAGAAGTATGTCCACATCTGTTTAAATGAGCCTTCAATCTGACTTTGCACTGAAAGCAAGACTAAGAAAATAAAGAGATGATCAAACACTCTCCTAAAACCAAGATATTATGAAGAGAAAAATCCCTGTTTCCACCACACATCAACAGTGATAGCTTCCTCCATGTGTTATTTCTACCAGTCACCGTCATTTGTACCGTGCAGTTTTACTTTCTCATGTTTTCCAGATACATTCCTGCATAATCCAAGTATAAAGAACTTCCACAACAGTCCAATTAATGCAAACAGAGTCACAGAGGAGGCTCGGCCAGCAGCTCAGAATAACCAGCAGTCCATCATGCACAGCCTGTATTTACACACATTACAGTTTCATTATGGAACGAAGGCATTCACTAAACAGACACAGTAAAAAGGGACTTTCTAGCCTGGAGTTTCCTCCCAGGCACCTCCTCCTCCTCCTCCTCCTCCTCCTCCTCCTTCATACCAACCCTCTGCTCACACTGGCAGATTCAGCACCCCACCCATAACCTCAGCACACTGACTGATGGAGCCCGCTGGGGGCGGCACACAGCCTGACAGGCTCAACTCAGGGCTCAACATCCCTAAAGCTAAACATGTTAACACCTTAAAGCCTTCATGTTATGTATTTATACCCAAGAGAATTTAGTGTCACTGAGATTTTATAATCAAATCTCACATTGACATCTACCGTTAAGCAGGTTATTTATGGATATAAAAGTACTGTTGAATGATTTCTGGTGAATATGGAAACTATCTAGATATGACACTGCAACATTTTATTCTTGGAAGAAAATAAATAGGAAAATATCTGCTGCTTATTTTGTGTTATGTAACTTTTTAAATGCAAGGATTTTCCCTTTTTGAACTGTTGAGTCACAACAAATCATTTGAAGGTGCTGAGCTGAGGGGGAAACCACCAAACGTGAGGTGGATTTTTGCGTTTCTTGGGTGAATACCACCACTGGACTGCTTTTAGAAATTTCACCATACACAAATATTTGCCCTCAACAGCCAATAGGAACAGTCCTTCAGGAAAACATGGCATCCAGAAACATCTCCTTCTTGGTTTTACCCCGCTACAGAGTTAAATTTGTGTCATATAGACTGTTTACACTCACTTGTCAATGGGTGATCCTCTGAACATGCTTACGGTCTACAGGCTCAAAATTTTGCAGGATGCACTTTGCGTGGTCCGTGAGTTTGTTGGAGTGTTTTGCACGTACACAGCTCGTAGACGGAGGGTGGCCGGTTGGGAACAAGGCTCTATGTAACTGCTCTTCGGGTGTGATCACAGCTTTGTTTTGTAAATTAGAAAATTATAAAACGTATTTTTCCACTGTTTTATAGATAATTAACCAAGAAGAGTCTAGAATATACTGAAAAATCTCTATGCAGGTCATGTGTCCTACACAGTGAGAACATCTACATAAGCTCCCATGATACACATGATTTTCAAAGAGCAGATTTTGGTCCTGCTGGCCTCTAACTGCAGGAACAATGTAGCAAAAGTAGAAAAACAAAAGCCAGAGTGCAGTGTCTGGGCTCTGGCTCACGCTGCTGTGTGATGTGGAAATTAACATGGTGGCTCTGGCAAAGTGCACAAAAGCATCCACAGCATGGGATTGTTTCATTTCTTTAAATACATCAATCAAGCACAGTGAGCATGGATCACTGGAAGGGTTTTAACCCAGTGCCATGAATAGCAGAGTGCTTTAACACCTGGTAATTTCTCAGGTTAACATGTGTCAGTACAGGAGGAGAAATTAATCAGTGAAACCACCAGAGATTGATTAACCTCCAATGTTTCCATCATTGGAGGTTTTTCCCAAATGAGCATCAACGTCACTGTACTTGTTAAAAAAAAAGGGGAAAGGACTGTTCATCAAGACCCTTGGTGGTTTACGTCCACATAAATCCAAGAGTGACAGCACACATTTTAAACTAGAAACACTAATGGCTGGTGATGTTTCCAAACCCTTTAACTAATGAAATGACACCAAAAAGTGCTGTGCTGCCTTCAGGTGGTGACTGTAATAGGTTATTGATCGTTCTCTGTTAAGGCATCAATTGTGTTGTTGTTCTGGGAAAACAGCTCACGTCAATTGTTTAATCCTTTAAGAAAAACACATTCTGCCACAGGTCAGATTATGGTGCTGACCGTTTGTACTGTGCATAAACCACATATACCACCCAATGATCCTCACGCCGATCACTAGAAACATCAGAGAAACTGCAGTGGACAGGGCCACAACTATCTGAATGATCTGCACACAGACTGTACACAGAACGGACCAAGCTAACGTGATGTCACCTGTTGGTTTACTGGAGGTTGGAAATTAAACGTGGCCATGTTGGTTGTTGGTTGGAGCCAGAAGTGACCATATTTGGATATGAAGGGAGGAGTGAGGAGGTGGGTCTGATGCTGGAACCTGAAGACACTGCCCAATCTGTTTGGGTGTGTTTAGACTTTGTTTTAAAATGTGTCTCAGGCAATTGGATCACAAGTGGTCAGCTGAAACGCAGATTTGTTCACACCTGAATTTACCATGTCTCCAGAGCGTCCTGCCGACCACTGGTGTGGCTGACAAACTGGTTCAATGTAAAGAAAGCAGGGACAACTACAGGCTATATACAGCAGATGGATGTATCCACAATGATGTCACTTATTGGTTTGTTGACTAGTCTTGAAGTTTGATTAGAGAGTGAGAAAATGTGGCTATCACCATCCTGGGTTTTCTGCAGCTACAAGTGGCTGATTATAGAACAGATGAAGCTAACGTGACGTCACCTGTTGGTTTGTGGACTCCAGGAGTTTGGTATTTAAATGTGGCTGTGTTAGTTGGTTGCAATCAGAAGGGACCAAATTTGGAGTGAGGGGGAGGGTCTGACGCTCTAACCCAAGGAAATTATCTGATGGGTATGAGACTAGAGCTCAGGTCTAGTCTCGACTTGTGAACGGCTTGTGGAAAAATGTATTAACTGAATATTTCAGGATTGTAAACTACCTTTTTTATTTATTTGAAGTCAGAGTTTTTTGGAGGCAGCATCTCGTGGTCATCGGCCATCTTTGCATTTCTACATTGGTCTTATTTTTGTCTATTTCTATATACAGTATGCTGCAGAATGGCCTGAGTCGTCACAGTTCAAACTGTCTTGTAGATCAAATAACCTGTTGTGTAAGCTGTCTGTGAATCTTCACAACCATCACACACACGTACAGCACAGGTACACAGGCAGGGTTTCATCAAAGTCTGAATTATGAGCACATCTACTCACTTCTCTAGTACAAAACCAACCATGTAGCTAATCTAGTTTTAAAACTATTAGCCAATTAATCAATTAGTCTTAGTACTACCTATCTTGACCAACAAAAACACCAAACACATATGACAACTGTAAGTTACATTGATTCTTACGTGATATCAAAACTGTAAGAATACAACAAGTTAATCAAGGAAATAGAAAACACTCATGGATTCATAGTTTTCCAACATTTTGAAGACTAAATAACTAACAAGATAAATGGTAGATTACATGATAAAATAATCTAAAGATGCCACCTTTATTAACCTATCAAAACCCAGCTGAGTTTTTTGTTAGAATTACAAATGTACCTTTACTTGCAGACTTTATGGTTGTAAAATGTATGGCGCAGCGTTTCTGTCAATCATGAACGAAGCTGAATTTCACAACAGTGATAACAGCTCTGTTACAATATTATGCAAGCTGTGGATTTTACAGTACAGGTAAGTAGGTTAAGAACATCACCTGTAACCGTATGAGTGTCCTTTTTAACCAAACTGGACTGAAACACTCTTTTTAAATGTGTGTGTTTCACTTTTTCAGAATTCATCCCCACACTGACATCGACTCCACAGCTGTGTGCAGTGCTCTCTGATGTGGGCAAACGTCAGGAAAAATGTACAGACAAGTGTGTATAACTGAGCAACAGAAACCTACTGAGGCATTAATTAACATCATGACCACAGAAACCATCAGTGGACATTTGGGAGAGCTCTCACTCGATGCTTTGGATAACTTTCTTCTGTTTGGGTGCAGTAAATAAGAGAAATTTGCAACAATAGTGGGAAACAAATTAAGATAAAACCGTGTATCTATACCTCAGCTTTGTTCCAGGCTGAAGAAACTGATCTTACATTTACAATGATCTCAATTCAAACAGCATACCAACTGCGTAGTGTTCTGAACATGTCACGACATTCACAAACAACGATGCATCTGATCAGCTGGAACATGTGCGGACATGATTTGATGGAAATGTTGTGTTGATTATTGTTATTAAAAAGGAGAAAGCTGCACTACCACTGCAGCTGAAAAACTGGGTTGTATGATCTTTATCTTTTTACTGTATCATTTTATGACTGCATAAAATACTTGGTAAGAAATCTGATACAAATATTTTTTTTTTTATTATTACGTAGCTGAGGATAAATCCCAGCATCAGAGACACAAGATGCCTGTTTCTAAAAACAGGTTTGAATTAATACTTGCTCAGACATGCATGTATTAAAAGTCAGAATAAAAGTTATTAAATAGTGGTGCAACGATGTAACAATTTTTTTTTATTTTTAAGCAAAAATGGCTAAAAACTGCTGGTCAGAACTGATCAGAAATAAGGATTTTCTGCTGTTTTCTGCCATATGCAAAAGTAAACTTGGTATAGTTGATTTTTAGACTTTCAGTTGAGCTCTGGGATGTTGTGAGGTCAATTTTTCACCACTTTCTGTTGTCACAGCTAAACTGATTAAGAAAACAATCAGCAAAAAACAACAATGAACACAATCATTCGTTGCAGCCTCAGCATAAAACTAACTATTCATTAGACTGAAACTTTGTCCCAATCATCTGCTTGAAAAGTGTTGGAGATTTTTCCTGCTGTGATTTAGGTAATGCACTGTGGGCAATTGAACGTTGTGTTAAAACCAGATTAGTTTAACGAAGATCCTGCAGCTGTAACTGGTAAACAAAGCTGGACTGATTTGTAGTAATTAGTTTACTGTTGATTTTTTGTTAGATTATTTCATTAAATTTACCAGAACATTGTACAAAAGTCCAAACACCCTGGATGTTTAGTTCACACTGATGTGATTTTAAAACACAAAACAAAAAACAAACAAAAAAAAAATCACCAAAAGCTTGTTTGTGATACTGAAATCAAAACATGTTCAGCATGGTTTTTTTCCTCTAATTTTCCTTGGGGATATGCTTGTGCAGATTAGTATTAGTCAGTTTTGCAATCAATTATAAGTAATTGTGTCAACTCTAGTTAGGTCAAATCCTGCATGTCAACACGGGTACTAGTGACAATATTTCTGATGAGTGCAGTGATCACTTCTTTACCTCAAAGCATTCAGAAAAAAAGAAAAGCCTCGTGTTTGACGCTACATTCATCTCAGTAAACATGATGTGTAAATAAACTGATTAAGAAGGCTGACTCCATCACTGGATGTACACTGGAGTTTTTGAAATCTGTGGTGGATCTATCTATCTTTGCTTAGAATAATAAGCATTGATATTGGTGATCCTTGTATCACTCTGTATAAAAACCAAATGTTGCATGTCCCACCTCTAACAACAGGTATCGTTATAGCTAGCTTCACACAGAATACAGTGGATAAAAATGACTATAGCAACAGTCACATACTACAGATTTACCCATACAACTCTGACTAAGTGTGTTTCTAAATAACGTTAGTATTGGGAGTATTAGCCGCCCAGTTAAAGGGCTAACTAAGTAACAGTAAAGTAGTTGGTCCTTAACCCTTCAGCTAGCTTGAAGGGTATAAATGCTACACGTTGTAGCGGATAAATCCTAACCAGCTAATTATTAACGCTCAGATACGGTTAACTGCTTTAACTGTTAAATACTCGTTAGCTACTGGGCTTTAAACTCCGCTGTCATGCAAATGTAATGCTAGCAGCTAGCTAGCTAGCTTAGCCGGCTGCTAAAGCTAAGTTAGCCTAGCTAGCATTACTGGTAAATCCGACGGAGCAGGAGCTTTAATCTGTCACTCACGGGACCGAAGCTTAACGTTTAACAGCACTTAGATAGAGACGCTGCTCACTGGCCGGCTAGCTGCCTCCTACGTTGGCGGTTTAACTAATCGTCAAAGTTCAATTGCAGCCGTTTTATGTAACTCATTAAGAAGCTAATTATCCCCACCGTTAGCTCGCTACTAGCAACGCCTAAAAAAGACCGGTGGTGTGTCCCGTTAACCACGTCCTCATCCACCCCGCTCAAAGCTGCCTTTTCACCGGCCGCGGAGCCGTTAAATACACCGAACGGCACCGGTAAACGGATCACACAGGTTTTCTCTTCAGTATTACGCCCACGAACATATGGAAATACCCGGTTAAATGCGCCAAAAGACATTTTTAAAAAACACTTCACACTCACTATTCCTTGATGAGCACCATCTTCGTCACCCGGGCTGCGGCTGCGCACTGGGGGTCGACACCAGAGAGACTTATCAACAAGTTAGTTCCGCCCACCAGGCTCGATCTGATTGGCTGAAAAATCCACACCATTGTTCATGTGTCACTTACTGTATTTTAACCAGCATTTAAATTCACTTTAACAGTATTACACATACATTTTATTTACTTCAAAATGATATTTTGTATTAGATTACTTTACCTTTACTTTACACTGTTTGCTTAATCGTGTACTATATTCATTTTAGCAGTAGATTTACTGTATTAATATTCACATTAACATGATGTTTACTCTTTTAACCCTTTATCATATTGCCTTTAACAGTGTGTTTAGTCTATTAACCATGTAGTGTATACACTTTAGTTAGTTTAGTGTTACTATATCAATCATGTATTATATTTACTTTAACTGTATTTTTTCTTTGCTAATCATGTATCATATTCAATTTAGCTCTATATTTTAATTACTAATAATATATTATATTCGCGTGAACTGTATTTTTTCCTTAACCATATATTGCATCCAATTTAACTGTATTTTTTTTTTATTAACCATGTATTACATTCACTTTAACTATATATTTTATTATTAACAATGTATTATATTCACTTAACTGTATTATTCTTTCTTAATCGTGTATTATTAGTAAATGCATAGTGGAATAAAAAGTATCCTTTCCTTCTATTACGCAGTGGAGTGAGAGAATAAAGTAGTAAAAAAAAATAGAAATACTCGAGTGTAATACTTGGGTAAACGAGTGTGGGTTTTGTAAGAATTAAAAAATAAACATTACAAAGGCTGATATCTGAGATTTTTTGTGAAATGTGCAAAGAAATTTAAGCTCCATTATGGATATTAGACAAGGAAAAGAACATTTTTATTTGTCAACTTGTTGAGAATTGAGATTCTTTTGAATAGTAGTCTGGCACCGCTGCAAAAAATATTTACATTATAAAGTGAATGAAACACTCAACAGCAAGTGGTAACCATGCTGACAATCACACATGAAACTCCATAAAAATATCAAAATCTTTTCTTTACTTCTTCTTCCTTGTTTTAATTGTCCTTATAAAATGTGTAATAATGGCTGGAAAACACAGCTTACTTAAAAATAAAAATAAATGACAACAATAACCATCGGTAATGACATTTAACAATAATTAATAATACACAACAGATCGAGATCAAATTCAGGTCGACTTACACGAATATAGCGAGCGTTCAGTTTGACAAACAAATGTTCATTCAGTCATCGGACTGTAAGTCAAGACCTTTGTCTTCAGTGTATACAGAGGCATCAGGACACATGCTGTCTGGCAGAGACTGGATCAGAGACCAGATCACAGACCGGATCATAGACCAGATCACAGACCGGATCATAGACTGTTTGTAGAAATGGATGAAGCAACCCAGGCTAAAAATGAAGCCAATGCAGAAGTGCAATAAAGTGTAATACCACCAACAGCCACCAGGTGCTGTTCCAACTGACTTCAATTCAAAAATCCTCATTTTCAATCCTGAAATATTCATCAATACATTTCTCCACAAGTCATTCTGATGTCATTAGATAAAGTCAACTCTTCTTCTCAGAGATCTGGGGGGAGGAGTTAGGGGCGGGGTTAGTCTGACTGACAGCTGATCCATCTGAAAATCATTTCATCATTAAGGAAATACTAGGCTGAGAGAAGGGGAGGCGTTAGGGGCGGGGTTAGTCTGATTGACAGCCTCCAATGACACTCGAGACTCACTTGCACTCCTCTGGCAAGTTCAGTAAAAACTATGCGTGGGCCCTGACGTTGCCATAGTAACAGGAGAACACAGGTGGTCAGCAGGACGATTTGGAGACACATGTTAAAGACAGGTGTGAACAGAGATGCGTCTCAGCTGTCCACTTGTGATCTGATCGCGTCTAAACACACCCATTCAGACTGGACAGTGTCCTCAGGTTCAAGGGTCAGACCCACCTCCTCACTCCTGCCTTCATATCCAAATATGGTCACTTATGGACATCTCGTTAGCTTGGTCCATCCTACACACAGTCTCTACTCAGTCATAAAACACAGTTAAAAGCCAGAGACTCAACACCTGTTAGATATTCAGACCTTCCAGCTCTGTCCAGAAGAAGGCACAGTCATCACATTCAAAACATTTACATCCCTTCACACAAAAAGTAGCAACATGTAAAATCACGGTTGGTATGAAACGGTACTTTTTTAAATCTTTTGTCATCAGCAGGGGTCGTTAAAAATCATGGTTGTATTTCACTCGGTCGTTGTACAAACACAGGAAGTGACCCAGAGGATTGGTCTCCTGGCTCCGGGGTTCAGCAGGACAAACATCCAAACTCTCAACATTTCGAAGACGGGAAAAAGTGTCCGGGCGACAGAAACTTGTAGCCGTTCCCCGAGGGAAGCCTGACGCCTCCTTTAGAGTTCGTGGGAGGACCAGAAGGCGGTGGTGGGGGGGGTTTAGCGTCCAGTTTTCGGTGACCGTTTGGTCTGTCGTCAGCGTCCTGGGGTCCGTCTAGATTTCTCCTAACGGGCTCGTGTCGAGGTGAGAGGTTCAGTAAACCCAAAACATCCTTCTGAACTGTGCTCATTTTCTTATTCCCACCTCGGAGTAAACTGGCGGGACAGGCCACCTCGTGTTTCTGGCCGGCGTTGGCCCAGAAGGTTTTTAGGTTGTGGATGGCCTGGACTTTGTGGTCGTGTTTGGACTGGCTCAGCTCGGGGGTGTTGGCCGGGCTGGAGGAGGCCGAG